>JADNRX010000127.1:0-138474 GCA_015501595.1 Hymenopellis radicata
TCCTTGCTAAGAATGGCTTCCTGTAAACGAGGAACAGTGAGACGGTCTATGACAAAGTCAATAGCCGTATCAAGTACTCGAATTGAAGGGCAGATGGTGCTAGATGATGGGGGATCCTCTTCGACCTCGAAGAGACGCGCCTGCAGAACCTGGAGATTGAGACAACGGCCGACCAGGCTCACAAACTGCCTACAAGCTTCATCACTCCAAATTCGACACCTGTCCTCCAGACGCAACTCTCTGATCTGGGCCCATGGAAGTTCAACAAGCTGTGTTCCGGTCAGGACCACTTTCGTAAGGCGCGGACAGTCGCCGAAAACAGTGACCACGGATTGCTCATCCACCGGCGTGTTGATGTAGAATTCTCCAGTGAGAAATAGGTACAACGATTCAAGCATGGGAAGTCGTCCGCGAAGAGGTGCATACAGGATATCCGAGTTCATGTCGTATTCCGACAAACGTGCATCCCGCCATCGATGCGATTCTGCATGGACCATCGCGAGCATCCGGTTGCGGAAGGAGGGATCGAAGTCGGAGGGATTATAACCGGTTATGAGTGTAATGTCCAAAGGATGCTGCCCAGAGCGCTGAAGAGCCACTTTCAAGGCCCGCACCTCCTGCTCGGTCTTGCCATCTTCGGGGAATTCGAGACATAACTTTGTCCAGCATGAGTGGAGGGACACAGCGACGACGCGCCATGTATGGCACACTTTGGCCATGTCCCAAATGGAACAAGTTGGGTGAGAAACAGTGAAATCCTCGTCATCCATCTGCTCATCCTCGTGAACGTAGAAGAGGATTTGCTCCCAGAGTTCAGGAGGTACACCGCGACACAGGGAAGTTAGACCTTGGTACCGTTCTCGTACATTTTCTAACGCGTCTCGTTCCTGCTGCAGGGAGGCAACGACATCCTGAAGGGACCTGATTTTGGCGCTTATAGAGGATATGTCCGTATCGATATTGGGTAGAATGTTGTGCTGGATATGGGAAGACTCTTGGTCTGTCGCGGGGACATTGGATGTGCGAAGGTTGTGGAGCAGGGTGGACGTTTCGAGTTCGTGGACATACTGAAGACTAGCTTTGGAGATGGTCCCACATTGTGCGCACAGCGACACCGACATGGCGTGATAAGAATGACGAAGAGCAAGCGACGTGTCTGAAGCTAGGATTAGAAATGAACGCGTACAAGTCGATGGGCCACATACATCAAGCTAAATTGGTTTACAGTTGAAAGTAGTTCAAGGTGTGTTCGGCGCCGAATTCGAATGCGCCAGAAAGCGGTTTCCAACGTTATGGTCGAAAGTCAGAAATAGGGATAGCACGTGGCCCAGCGTCAAGTCGGTTCTCAACAATTCTGGAAGCTCCGAGGAGGTTGGTGCCGATAGCGGGATCGGAGCGCGTATTCACGCGGGAAGTAGCACGTGACCTCGTGCTCCTTCTTTCGGAACCACGACGAAGCCTGTCGGTTCCGTTTGCTGTCTTAGCTCGCTGCGTCGCAACACGACGAGCTCACTTCTTTTGGGTTTAGAGCCGACATTACAACAATGGACAACAATATCGGCCACGGCGAGGAAGGTCCACAGGTAGATCTGCGGACACTAGGACGGCGAGGGCGTACGCGCGCGACGAGCGGACTGCCGACGGGTCAGTTCAACTTCGATCACGCTCTGTACACCGGCATAGACGGATTCAAGCAAAGGCGGGGAAAGAGCAGGTCGCGGGAGGCCAGGGACCCTCCCCAGTCGAACCGCTCCACCTCATTACGTGGCAGGCCGACGCTAGCGGACGCGACGTTGGCGGACACCTCTGACGCAGAGCAGCCCGGAGATGAGGACGAGGAGCCGGAGCCCGAGGACAAGGAGGGCATCGACTACTGGCCTTCCGGGTCGGTGGAGAAGGACGAGATCTCTACCTACAGCGACGACGAAGACGACCGCGAGACGAGCGGCATCTCGCGAGTGCGGCCCAGGGCTCTCAGCTTCGAGGCCCGGTCACAGTCCTCTCCACAGCAGGCCCCAAGAGGATCCTCAGTCCTGGCATCCCCGGTGGCCGTGGGGGAGAGAAAGTCGAAGAAGCGGCAACCTCGCGTTTCCTTCTCACTTCCGACAGACGAGCGCGAGCCTAACAACTCGACGCGCGGAAACGGGAATGAGTTGGAGACCGGGGCGGCGGCTGCAGACGAGCAGGAGGAGGGAGGTGACTCTATGCGTCGAGTCCCACCCAATCCGAAGCAGGGTACGTGTCCCCTGTATGGAATGCGTTCCAATAGAGACTGATCTCGGCGCAGGCGAGGAGCCCGACGAGTTCGACAAGTCGGACGAGGAGTTCGACCAGCTATGCAGGGCCTGGGAGGGGAACCCCAAGGAGGCGACCCCAGAGAGGCAGGCCGCGGATAAGACGCCCACGAGCGCGCATATATCCCGCTCAAAAGCGAAGAAACGTCCAACAGTCGAGACCGCGCAGGGAGACGACCCCGTCGCAGGGCAGGACAAGGAGAAGGAACGGGAGAGGGAGAGACGCGCGACAGAGGATGAGCAGAGAAAGCTCAAAGAAGCGGACGTCAGGAAGAAGGAGGCGCTCGCGAAGAAGAGGCAGGAAGCCGAGGCTGAAGCCGAACGAGCGGCCCACGAGGAAGAGCTCCGAGCCGCGAAGACGAAGGCGGCAGCGGACAAGAGCCAACGTGACGCAGAGACAGGAACGGAGACGTCGCGGGCGGCTGAGACGCTCAGGCGAGAGCGGGAGGAGAAGCAGCGGCGGGAAGACAAGGAGGGCAGGAAACGAGCCGCCGACTTGGAAAAGATGCGCTTAGAGGCGCAAAAGGAGAAGAAGAAGAGAGCAGAGGTAGAACAGGAGATGGAGAAGATGAAGAAGGCGCTGCACGCCCAGGAACAGAAGGTAGCCGACGCCAAGAAGAACATGGAAGACCTTACGGCAGCGACGGCGGAGCAGGTGAAGAGCAGAGAGGCGGCGCTGAAGAAGGCGGAGTCAAAGATGAAGCAGATGGAGCTCTCCGGCCAGGAGCTGGTGGAGAAGGCGAAGAAGGTCGTGGAGGCGAAGAGAAAGAAGGCGAGCGAGGCGGAGGCCAAGCTGAAGGAAGCTATGGCGCTGCTCGACAGGGCGAAGCAGGAAAAGGAGTACAACCGGTACTTCGATAAGCTCGCGAACGGGCGTCTGGAGGAGGGCGAGCTGGAGGAGGACGAAACGGAGGAGGACTTCTCGGACGAGAAGGTCTACAAGCGAAAGAGTCCTCGAGAAATGAAGAGGAAGGTCGCGGAGCTCGCTCAGATGTTCAACGTGGAGGGTCCGCAGGAGATGTTGGAAATCTGGAAGCAGGTGAACGGCATCTTCGGGAAGAGTACGAGAGGACCTTCGACCCCCAAGCGGAAGCGAGGAAGGACATCGTCTGGATCGACACAGGGACAGGTCTCGCCGAAGTCGCCGGGGAGAAAGAAACAGAAGGTGCTGTCTCCGTCGCCGAGGGCATTAGGAAAATCACTTTGGCATCTGGTTCACTTAAGTTTAGACTCTATCTTTTGGTTAACCCAAGAAGCCTAAGTTGCCAGAGACAACTAAGAGTAACTTGGCTCAACTTATAGATCCCACTTCTACTGGAGTTGCTACAAAGCTCCAGCAGTTAACTGAGGTATAGATAATATCATTAAAATAACTTCAGTTAACTACATGCAGTCAAAACAAATGGTTCAACTTGAGGTAACATAATTCAACTTACAACTACTTCAATTCGACAATATCTTGAAGCTTCGTTCACTCATATGATCACCGTCAGTCTTCAACAAGGCTTATTGTTGAGAGTATTGAATTACAAGTAACTGAAATGCATAGCATGTACATATTCATTCAATCGATATCCAAATCCGTATGCCCGACAGAGGGAAAGTCGAGTAACGACTCACAACGGGAAGCCAGTAAAGGGCTTCACCCCAATATCAGCTGCAACATCACAGTCCACGCGGCGCTTGCCGTGACGACGCAACGCTGGGCGAAATGGGTGTACAGTGTACCCCCGACTCGAACCGGCGGTGGAATGCATGTGCTCGGCGTCTAAAGGAAACAAAGTTAGTCAGAGAAAAAGCAGCAGAAAGAAGCACACCTTTTGCTACTTGTTCTGCCCGTTCTACTCCTCTCGAAGGCTCAAAGGTACTAATACCACCAAGGCATTGAGTCGTATTACCGGCTGTCGGAGTCGATAAACCCATGTTGGTGGCCATCGTTGTCTAGAAGCGTTGCTGCTCCGTCCCGGAGGCTTACGCGATGGCGTCGCTCGCCGGGAGAGCAGAACGTGATGCAGAAGTTAGGTCTCGGACAGCGCCTGCATTTCTATGCGAAGACGGGTACTGTGAGAGAGGGCGAAGAAACATGAAAAGAAACGCGCCTTTGCGGGCAGAATGAGCAGTCTCGTTCTGCCACTCCACTCGCTCGCCGCCATCCAAGCCGTTCGCTGAATGCCGTTCTTTGAATGTCGTGCTGCCTCGTTGCCGCGGTGAATCTGTGTTGACGCTATGCGGCCTGGCCAGGGCTTACGCGTCTCATTGCCGCGGTGAAGGAGTCCTTGAGTCGTCGTGTGCTGCCTTCCCAGGCAGATGCGTTGGGACCGTCGTCGACGCCGAACTCGTTGTGGATAGAGCGGTCTGCCCGGGCCAGTTAGATTGAACATCAAACAGCAGCAAGAAGAAATACTCACAAATTATGAGGCCCCTCCCAACTTCCAAGGGCTCATTGCAGGCGTGAACGGGGCAGGCGGCGCGGCTAAACTAGCCTCTTGCAGCCCGTCGCCGTCAATCCGAGGTATCGCTGCTCCTTGCTGGAGGCTTACGCGACGGCGCCGGTCATCGGGAGAGAGCAGAACGCAAGAAAGTCGTTCTGACGGCTGCCGGAAGCCGTTCTCGCGTGCCACCGGTCCAAAACGAAAAGGCAAGAAAAGAAAAGCGCGCAGGGAGGGCTCTCGAAAAGTCCTGAGGCAGGGACGACGGCACCACAACTAGGTGCTGGTGGTAAGAAGCAGAGAGAGGAATGATCGGGTACGAATGTGGAGTGCTTCCTCGTCAGGCTGACGCTGATCGTCATGCACAAACGGCGGGTTCCAGGGTCTAGAAAAGTGGGAACAAGCCTCGAAGTAAGTACAATAACAGGCAGAATGGAGAGAAAGGACGCACCTGCTAGGTAGCACCTTCTGTCTCTCCCGATTGCTGACCGTGCTTTAGGCTACATGCAGTCCAGCCTCTTGAAACTCGAAGCCGTCGTCGTCGAGAAGCGTTGCTGTTCCGTCCTGGCGGCTGACGCGTTCGCGCTTTGCTCGCCGTGAGAGCAGAAGGGCAAGAAATCGTCGTCTCCGGTTCCGCGGTCTCCCCAAAGCCGCGTATTTAAAAGAGCGGCCTCCTCAGAGGGCTTACGCGATCCACAGTCGCAGTCCACGAACGGCGTGCCCAAGACAAAATCGGGAGAGAGGAGATCGCAACATGGGTGAACGGAAGATCGTGGTCGAAGACCCAAGTCGTGCCAGTAAGAGATCTGATCGAGCTGATCAAAATCCTCTTTCCAGCCTCTTTTCTCCCTACCACATCCTGGTCGACAACAACGTGCTTGGCCTCTTGTATCTTGATTTCTTTACTTGCTTCTGTTTTCTTCAAATTTTTTACTGGCCGCTGCTTGTCTGCTTCAGGCCTTCTGGTGTCTTTCGCTGTCCAGACCTGGGAAAGACAAACTCTTTCTGCAACCGCCCTCTTGCGCATCCTATACAGCAGCTCCTTGCTCACATCTCGCAAAACAAACCGTGCCACTAGTTGAAACACATGCCGCCTGTATCTGATACGCTAACATTATCGAACTCGATGATACGGAGAGGTCACCATTCCGTTCCTTTTGATGATGGTCCCGGTGCTATTCGTGACTCAACGAGGATGATGCCCGGTCGGACAATGGATGCTGAGACACGGCGGAAAAGCATGCTGGTATGTCGCATATATTTTAAACATGCACTGAAGATACATGTTGAGCTCTCATGACGACGAACCTGAGCGACAGGTTGGCTCGCTTCTCGCTCTTACGAGTCGCGGACATCTGTATTTTACCCTATCCAACCTGTAAGTATACCAGTGTATTCTATAATTCGCTTGTATTCCCTTGCTATCGCGAGTGCGAGTAACCCGGAGAACAAGAACGCAAGACTAGTTCAAGCATTCAAGATCAACCGGCCCCGCAATTGGTCTAGAATGGTTGGTGGGCATGAATAAAGGTGTCTCTTCCATGATGTGATTTCTTGTCTGGAAGCGAGAGGCTGCAGAGCGAGTTTCCCGCTTATGGGAAACTCACCATGTAGCATCGAACACCTGACCAACTTCGATCGGAAGTGTTATTTCTTCGTCTCGTACCACCATGAGGGTTCTCCTCCACCACCACCACAACATCACCATCTCCGACGTTGTGACATGACTGGCCGCTCGCCCGTCTGCATTAACAGCAGACACAATTTGACAACCGGCCTATGGAGAGCCAGGCCGACCTTGAGCAGGGCTTTGTAGGCCGGCTGTCAGCTTTGTGTCTGTTCTCTCTACCCCTTCTTTTTCTAAGGTCAGCTCACAAATTTTATTCAAGCACACCTGCCCGACGCCTGCCGATGGTCGGTAACCCGTCAAGAAGCCACGTTGACGTCACGTGTGTGTTGGTTTTGTCGATCGCGGGCCTTCTAGTCCGCCGTCTGCTCTTTCCTTCTACCACCATCTTGCACGAGATACTAGCGGAAAACCGCTGTGAATGTGCTCATCTCTTCTCTTTCATGGCGACCACTAACTGTCTATTTTCTTATGACCACCAGTGTAACAACGACACCGCTTCATCGACCACGCCGACACCACTCCCTCGACGACACCAATCCTCAACCACGACGGCACCACTCCCCAACCACGACGACCGCTCAACAAAGCCACTCCTTCAACCATGACGACGCTGCCCTTCAACCACTATGATGACACCGCGAACTCCGCCATGACGCTGAACAACATGTATGGAGTCAGGACGATGTCCAGCAACACATTGAGGACGATACCGAATGCCATGTCGAGGATGACGCCCAACACAACACCGAATATGCCCTTCTAGCCCAATCAAGGCTGCGCTTTCCAACTCCCGAAGGGTGATCAAGATGCGGGTACGTATCGTTCTGCCCCTCCCTTCCGGTGTGGAGCCTAACCCATTTTCTACTAGATCATATACTCCATTAGCGCCGGCCTCATCACCATGCTCTGCACCATCGCATCCTTGGTATCCGTACGTCGCTTTCTCAGCATTTCTTGTCCCTGTGAATCTGATACCTCTTCGTGTGTAGATCTTGGCCTGGGGACATACCTTCATCTATATTACTTTCTTCTTCTGCATTGGACGACGTGAGTGTTCTCTCTTCTCAGTTCTACATATTCTTATTGCTGGACAGTCTATTTCAACTGCTTGCCACCCTCAACACTCACAAATGGATCTGCGCTTGCGGCGAAGGAGTCAACACAACTTCGGATAATCAAGGCATAGACTTCTCCCCAAGGACGATACCGAACATGATGCCGAGGACGACGCTAACCATTACACTGAGGTCAGACGAGGGTGATGATCGATAACATACTGAATGCTGCATTTTTTAGGAATGCCATGGTGTAAGCATCGTCGAGAATGGCGACGATGCATGATAAGGACATGATAACTATGTAGCATGCTACTGTACTAATCTTCATGTATCTATTATGGAATTCTATACTATCCTTTGCATCTTGTATCATGATGGTGTGCTAGTTGTTCTGAAGGTATCTATACTGGATCTTATGAATACTTAGCTATCTCTGATAGTGTCTCAAGTTAGCTTTGACAGTGCGAGAGATAACTAAGGAACAACTAAGATTAACTTGAATGCAACTTTGGTTGAATTCTATGCAGCTCAGGCTAACTGAAGTTGACTTGAAGTTAACTTGAGGATGCAGGCAGGTGTAGACTGTGTCCTGAGTTAGTTTGACTGCATCGGAAACTTCTAAGCTCTAGGTTAACCAGATTCCCTCTGGTTAACTATAGTAGACCTAGGTCCAAGACCCATATTCCTGATGGGTCGTTCGACAGCGGAAGCGCAAGGCGTCAGCTTCGCCGCTCCAGGAGAGGCCGAAGAAGGGGGAGAAGACACCCGAGAAGCGACGTTTCAGCAAGAAGTCCAGATTCACGCTGGAGGAAGTCGGACGCCGCGACGAGCTGTGGGTCCCGTACGAGGTGCGAAGGATTCTGGAGGAGGGGTGGAAGAAGCCTCTTCGAATCTCGATGTTTACGCCGGAGGCCTGCCTCAAGGAGCAGAACGCGAACCTGGGAGAAGACGTGAAGCACCTAAAGCTGAATGCCGACGGCGAGATGGTGGCGACGTCGAAGTCGAGTCACTCAACGGACAGGGTGCTCGGCCCAGGTCCCTGGACAGCCGGCCTGTCGAACATGGCGAGGGCGGTCGACAGATACTACGTCCCGCTGACGGACAAGGACGGAGAGCCGCTGATGGTCTCGGCAGCCCAGATGGCGAAAGAATTCGACACGTTGAGGCAGGAGTGTATGCGCCACCCGAACTTCGAACAGGATTTCGAAGTGTTCAAGAGATACGTGGAGTGGGCTTTTCGCGTCCATTTCCAGTACGAACTCCAGGTAAGAGAGTTTCTGAGGCACAGAGTGTACGAGACTGACTCCCACAGGTGGATGTCTCAGTCTGGAACAAGGCCCAGTTCGACACTATTGCGATAGAGGTCGAGAAGGAACACCGCAGGGCCTTGAAGAAGGAGATCAACGAGTTGAAGGAATTGGCGGAGAAGAGAGCGAAGGACAATGCTCGAGGGGGACCAAAGGCGCCTTCGGGCCCAAGAGCCTCATCGTCATCGGGGACGAGCCAGAAGACACAAGGTTCGCAGAAGTCCGGAGGTCAGAAGAGGAGCGGGAAAACTTACCCTTGCATCTACGATAACAGCACGAGTCACGACACGTTCGACTGTCCGGGAGGCAGCTCACTCATCGTTCACATTCCCGAAGGAAGGCCGAACGGATCCTTTGTCGACAAGAAGACCGGAAAGAAGTACTGCATCTCGTGGAATCAAGGACAGTCGTGTACTCGCTCCATCTGCGCTTCCGGCAACATCTTCCTCCACGCATGCGCCATTTGCAGGTCCACTGAGCACTGCTCGAGAGACCATGGGAAGTCCTGAGGGCTCTCCGCGCGGGGAGGAGAAGAGTCGGGACGGGCTACGATGGAAGTGGACGTCTCGACGGAGTCGGAGGAGGAGGCTGGGATGAGTGGGGGAGGAGACGATCTCTTTCCGATAGTGACTCCGTTCAAGGCTGAGGCCTGGGAGGAGGAGCTGAGGAAAGCGGGAGCACTCCACCTCTTCGAGGACATCCCGAAAGGCATCAGAGAAGGATTTTCGCTCGGACTTGAAGAATTCGAATTAGACAGGACATATGTCCCACCGAACCACGCTAAAGAACCAAGATATCTGCAATTCATAGAAGAGAAGTACGGGAAAGAACGGGAACTAGGCCGCTTGCAAGGAGGTAGAGATGGAGAAGAAAATCGGTGAGAGGAACGTTTACTGGGTCGCCAGGCAGATGCTGAGAGGTCGTGTAGGGTTTTTCAGGACGTGCCCCATGAATGTTGTAGAACAGAAGAACAAGATGCGAATAACCTCAGACCACTCGTTCCCGCATACGCCGCTCGAAAACTCGCTACAGGAAGAGATAACGTTCAGAAAGGAGAACCCAGACCACGGCAGGGAGAAGATACAAATGAACCCCGAGACGACATCGATAAACGCGGTTATAGACTCCGACAGATTTCAGTGCAAGTGGGGCACGTTTGCAGAGTGTATGCTGAAAGTAGCAGAGGCACCCGAAGGGACTCAGGTGGCGGTCTTTGACGTCGACTCCGCCTTTCGAAATGTCCCCGTTCGCCCAGCTCAGAGGGTGTTCACAGCGATCCTACTCAACGCGCTGGTATTCCTGAATGCGACGCTAGACTTCGGAGCATCCCCTTCACCTGGAATCTTCGGACGCATCGCCGACGCGATAGTGGTCATTTTTCTGTTCTATCAGGTCCAGGGCGTACTGAAATGGGTGGATGATTTTATCTTCTTCCGATATCCCGATAAAAGGAACGCGGATGGCTCGTTCACATACACGTACGACGCGGGCCTGATATGGAGTATAGCAGAGAGGCTAGGGTGGCCCTGGGCATTGGACAAATTCAAGGACTTCGCCTCGACGTTCTCATACATAGGATTCGAGTGGAACCTCGTCGACAAAACAGTCTGGCTTCCGCAGAAAAAGAAGGACAAATACCTGGCGAAACTCGCACCCTTTGTGGAGACGTCGGCGCTTATCACGCGGAAGGAAGTCGAGTCCATAGTGGGCACTCTCAACCACGTATGCATGGTGGTCCGCGACGGCAGGGGACACATGCCGGCCTTATACAAAATGAGCGCGTCCTTCGGATCGAAACCAAACTACACGAAGCACAAGACCAATTCTTCATTCGCCGAGGAGATAAGATGGTGGACCAACAAGTTGCAGGAGGACTTTGTCGGAATGACATGCGTCACCCCATCGGAACCGAGAGAGGACATAGAACTAATGGTCGACGCGTCGACAGTATGGGGTATCGGGCTGGTACTAAACGGAAGGTGGCTAGCGTGGAAGCTGAAGCCGGGATGGAAGACGGACGGTCGAGACATCGGCTGGGCCGAGATGGTCGCGGTCCTACTGGCGCTAATCACGCTAAAGGCGGCGGGGATTACGAACTGCCACATCAAGATCCGCTCGGACAACCAAGGAGTCGTCGGCGCATTGAAGGCAGGGTGCTCGCGGGGGAGACAACAGAATGATATGCTGAAGAAGATAGTCGGTCTGATGCAGGATTTTGACATATGGCTCTCGATAGAGTGGGTCTCCACGCATGAGAACATCGCCGACGCACCTTCCAGAGCAAAATTCCCACCAAGGAAACAATTACTACAATACCCGCCGAAGATCCCTTACTACCTAAGAGATCTCGTAGAACACTCAGTAGGATACCAGTCTCTGAAAGAATAGCAACTTGATTTCAGCTCGAACAGCGAGACGCGAAGTGACAACAGTACAACAGAAAGTCACAGTAGCCGTGACACAGCGTCACTTAGCCGTAAACCACCATCATCCAGTGAAATCATGAAACAGCCTATCAGACGTCTTCCCGCCTTTATCGAGGACAAGCAGGAGGGCATCTCCATACCCAGACTCTCTCCTTTCGACATACGCGATTCCCTCTCGGAGGAGACGAGGCAGACGATGGCCGGATCTTGGGCCCCATCCACGACGAAGCAGCACAAGGCGAGCTGGCAGAGCTTCGCGACGTGGTGCGAGGAAAGAGGAATAGGACAGGACAGGCGTCTCCCAGCAGCAGAAACGACGTTGTGCGACTACGCGTCCTCCTGGAAGGGCAGGAAAGGCTCGGCCTCACTCCCGAGCAAGATGGCCGGCATCAAGGCGGTCCACATCGTGAACGGAGTAGCCTGGAACGGAGGACAGAGCCTGAAGAGAGTCATGGAGGGAGTAAAGAGGTTGAAACCGGTAGAAGCCGCTAGAGAGACGAGAGCTCCGGTGACGCTCGAGAGGATGGAGGTGCTGAACAGCCACCTGGACCCAAAGGACGGCAAAGACGCATGCGTGGCGGCCATCGCTAACATCGCCTTCTTCGGACAATGCCGCCTTGGCGAGCTCCTCCCAGAATCTCCCGATCCCGAGAAACTCAGACCCAACACCGTTCCGTCGTTCAACAACCTCGGAGACCCAATCTCGTCCTTCGGCTCACGCACACTCCGCCTGCCGTTCACGAAGACGAAGAAACAGGAAGGAGAGGACGTGACGATATGCGCCCAGAAAGGCGTCGCGGACCCCATCAAGGCTATAGACCACCACGCGATTATGAACGACTTGGACCAGAACGGAGGAGAGGTCCCACTCGCGTCCTTTATAGATGAGGACGGCGACAGGAAGCTACTGTCGAAGAAGAGCTTCATCCTGAGGTGTAACGAGATCTGGATGGCGAAAGGCATGAAGAGGATTACGGGACACTCCTTCAGGATTGGAGGAACGACTCACTACCTCCTGAAGGGCATCAAGCCAGACGTGGTCAAGGCATTGGGACGTTGGTCGTCGGACTCCTTCCTCCGTTACTGGAGACAGCTGGACATTCTAGGAGTCATGTACGTGGAGAGGATTTGAGAGGGGAGGGATTCGGCTTGTGTAGGATGGGGGTTCGAGCGCAGTGCCCTCGACGCGCCGAAGGCTGCCAGGAGGCGGGGGGTTTTCGGTCCCATGCGCGCTTCTCACCCCCTGGTCAACCTGGAGACCTTTTCGGAGGTCCCCCGGGTTTCCCCCATTCCCATCACACGCACACAGTTGATCACACTTGTCTTAGAATTGTTTTGTAAAATACAAAAAATTGTTGTCTCCAAGAACTTCCAAAGTTACGAGCGTTCCCCAGTCGTGAATACGGATCCTCTGTAACTAGTCCATATTCAAAGTCAAGCTAACTTATACGTCGAAGGCAATATGTTCAAGTATGAAGAGCAGAAAACTTCAAATTCGCGTACCTGTCGGACCAGACCAAATATTTTTGTATGGTGAAAGAGAACCAAACCTCAAGCATCTTCTAAAGCGGCGCCTCCTCTCGTCTCTCGAATAATAGGCTAAAGTGTTGTATCGCAGAATGATCAAGTAGACAATCCAAGCTGGAGCTGACGATCTATGAAACAAACAGGCCTGGTAGCCTTCATACTGTAGCGAAGCGCACTAAACTAAAATAGTGTCTGGGGCAGGAACGGGCACGTTTCCCGTGCATGTCCCACTTGAAGAACTCCTAAAAGTCGGATTAAAGATGTACTGTAGTATTTCGACCGTAAGTTCACAAAATTTTGAATTTTTCGACCTTCCCACGCCCGATAAGTGATCGGAGGTGTTTTCCGGTGTCCGATAAGGAAATTCGGAGGCCTTGTGACCTGTGACGTGAACTTACGGTCAAAATAGGACAGTAGACATACTGCTGTCATCACACGGTCAGCCAGTACCTTCCATACATGAGAAGATCCCTCCTACCTTTGAGCGAAGTCAAGTTCCCGAAATGCACAATTCAACTGCGAACTGAAAAAACCACATGATAGCCTCCAACATGTGAATAATCCGACGTGATGTGTATGGAGAGGTCCATCCCATCTTCAATCAGCGCATTAAAGGTAAACCTTTCTGCCTCATTGAAGATATGTGCGACGTAACTCCCAGCATCCCGATCTACGCATTGCTTCAGATGCGGTGCCTGCACAGCAAAGCAGCATGTCCTAAGCCTAGCCAGTCCGTCCGTATCGTCCCCTTCCCAACGGGCCTTGAGCATGGAAGCAAAACTGCCAACAGGCCCAAAGTACTGTAAGGTCGATGAGTTACTGTGATTATACACCCAAATGTGCAGATAGGAAAGGAGGGGGAGGAATACGGTGACAGTTTTGGGCGGTACGACCTCCAGGGAGTTTAAGATCGCTACTATTTGTTCCCGGTCGCGAACATCTGTCTGATCGTCATATGCCTGTACGGATATAGTCACTTTGAGGAAAGTGAGACTATGTGTCTGCCAAAGGATAGAATATAGGGTAGCTTCCGGTGCGGCAGCAAGTGGCACACCAGAAAGCGAGAGGCTGGTCAGAGTGCTCAAACAACTGGAACGAAGGAGTAGTTGTTTGAATGAACTCAGAATACCGCAGTAAGCTGTCGACTCAGGATGAAGTGAAGCCTCCCGTAGATGAGGGAGCGTGAGAGCGTCGATGACAGGTACTGAGTATGCCATGAGTTCCCGCATATTCGAGCAGGTGATTGGGGTGTACGGCGATTCGTTCCCGTCACGTACCGAACCCCAGGAACACGGTGTAGAGAGGATCTCAAGCGATGGACACTGTCTAATCAAACGCATACATGCTCTGCGCTCCTCCTCATCATCGCGGTCCATATGAAACAAGTCTAGCTCCGTGATTTGGTCCCACGGAAAGTCGACGACCAGTGGAGTTCCTCCACCAAGAGTCAATTTCGTAAGACGAGGACAATCTTTGAAAACTGATCGTTCTGTCGGGTTGATCTGAGCGAAATAAAGGCTCAGCGACTCAAGGTGAGGAAGCCGATGATGAAGTGCCGCGTAGAGCATAATTAAACTCCCGTCGCAATCTGATAAGTGTAATTCCCGCCACCGGTACGATTCTGTGAGGACGATTTCGAGCATGCGGTTTATGATATCAGAGCTCGGGGTCTGCCCATCTGATAAGTCCGAGTCGTAGCTTAGAGATACGTCCAATAATTCTTGGCGGGAACGCTGAATAACCGCCTCCAAGCGCTGCACATCTCCTTCATGCTGCGCCGCCTCCGGAAAACAAAGATTCATAGTCGACCAAAACGAACGAAGAGACAAAGCAATGTTCCGCCATTTCTGGCAGACATGGCTGAGCTGCCATATAGGCCCAGACGCGTCGAATGCATTGGGATCAGAGCAGCCTCTAGAACGCATGTGCATGAATATTTCCGACCAGATTTCCGAGGGGAGAGTGCGATGCAAGGAAACGAGGTTGTTGTACTTCTTCTGGACATTTAACAACCTCCCTCGCTCTTCCTCCATCGAGGTGATGACCTCCCGAAGGGATGCGACTTTGGATTCGATGGAGGATATGTTGTCGGTGATAGTGGGTAAGATGGTGTGTCGAATGTGCGAGATCTCCTCGTTCGACGCTGGGAAATTCGAGGTACGGAGCCGCTCGAGGAGCACAGAGCTCTGGTATTCCTCTTCGTGATGCAGACTGTGTCTGGTGAAAGCACCACAGTTGGCGCATTGGGACACAGTCGGCGGCATTCCGAAGGTAGACTGACTCGAAGAGGAAAGTGCCACTGAAAGGAATGGTAAGGACGCGTTTTCGAATGCGTAAAGATACGCACCTAGATGCCCTACGAGAAAGCAGATTCCTCGAACTGATAAACGACTTTGGTGGGCACGTCGGAGAGTCCAATGACGCGGCTGAAGATGGTGGTTTGCAAGAAACCTTTTGTGATCGACCACTACACATGTTGCTGTATAATTTTCGGTTTTTCCTGATGTTGGCAATCTCAAACGCGATGGCATTGGCTTCGTGCTCAGTGACAACTGACTGGACAGCTCGGGTGCCAACGACGTCTCGTAGCATACTCTGCGCGCGCTCTATCAATGTTTATCAAAGATCGGTGATACCGAACGCTGCTCGGCATGGGTTACAGATTTGGAAGTAGATAAACGAGTCGCTGATAAAAGGACGCGTCAATAATTATGAAGAGAAGCATAGTATGGGAAAAACATACATCTCGACATTGACGTTGCCACGGGTACGCATCCTGGAGAAAAACGATGTCAGCTGAGACCACGATACCTTTTGCCTGCCGATGCCGACGGCGGCGCGACAATGCGAACCGCGGACCGGGGTTACGCTTTCCTTGTCAAGGACTATCATCAGCACAGTCCGGACGCGCCAAGCCTTGAATTCCTAGTCCCATGTCCGTATGCAATTAATGTACGCGGCGTGTTCGTTCTAACCCAGACGATAGTGTCCTGCATGGCGTGTGCGCGTTGCGCCGCGTTTCCTCAACGTAGCGTTCACCATGAACGCGAATTAGAAACATCCTCATCTCTTCACCGTCTTCGGACTACGAACTTTCCCGCAACGGAATCAGAGGCGTCGCATATACAAAATACCATCCTACCCAGTATCGTCTATAAGTGCCAAAATTATGGCCTTGCAGGCGACGCTCCACTCCATGGAGCGAGAACGCGACGCACTGGAAGCCGTATACAAACAGTACAGGAACGTCATTCATCCCCGCCGCTTCACTCTGGTCGGATATCTTTCTGCTCGCCACTCTTGGGGCGGACAAGGATTTCAATGCCTGCGACCCATCTGGCCCTATTTGGGCATTGAGCCAGGTATGTCGGCCTTGGCGCGACATTGCGCTATCCCTCCATTCGTTATGGTCGATAATAGTCGTCGCCTGGATGCCATCTCCGAACGAAGCCCCTATCTTACAAGTCGTCTTGCAACGCACGGGACAGCATCCATTGGAGCTTACTCTTTACAATGCCGGTTCTCTCCATCGTGCCCGTCGCTCATCTGATGTCCATGATTTATGGTCATCGAAGGATGGGGTTCTCGGGATGATTTTAGCTGAATCACATCGTTGGCGGTCGGTAAAAATCCTTGGATACCAAGAGGATTCAGATATACTGTACGCACCCCTTTCCGGTCGACTTCCTCAGCTTGAATCGCTGTCCCTCCATTTTCCGTATGAGCAACCACCAGTGGCCGAAGCCCAGCCAGTTATTATTGCGTTTAGGGACTGCCCGCGTCTTACCAAAGTATTCATAACTGGGAAACGGCGTCCCATTGATCTTCCATACGCCAGCATCACAGAATTGCATATCGAAGACTACGCGAACCCTCTACTCCATGAGGACTGTTGGCCGTCCATACGCTTGGTCGGTCAATGTACCTCCCTCGAAAAGCTTCGTGTCACAGGATGCCGGGACCCGGACCACAGCTCCTTATCCGCACCGCTCATCCCACCATTGATGATCCACTCCAATCTTCACAAACTCGCTACGGGGTGTAATCACCTTATCGACCACCTCACACTGCCTCAATTGGAGGAGGCTGTACTTTCCAAGGAACTTGATCCTCTGTATGCCAATATCTTGACAGAGTGAGACCAGGAAAGAGAGCCGGTAGTCAAGCGAATGCAAAGTCAGAGACGTTTAGGCCACGTTAACTGTACTACTGTACATGGTGGTAAACGGCAAGAGTAAACGACGGAACTACGGACGCGTAAGCTAAGGGTTACATAAGCCGGGCCGAAGATCCGACAGCTCGTCGATCTCCGTCATATCTTGCCTTCCTTCGACCGCCTCTTGCGTCGCTCCCATTGCACGAGTCTCACCAGGCTCAACATCGTCGACTTACCGTTGGCCGACCATCTACTCAGCTCGATCCTGTCACAGACACCTAGCCTCACAACCTTACAACTCCGTGCGTCTATGGCGGACCATAAGAAACCCAATACGCAGGCAATGCAGGAGGTCACAGAGTTCATCCAAGCCCTGCAAGTTGCACCACAGCAAAATGTGACCTTCCTGCCTCGCGTTTCTTCGGTGAAGATTAATCTAACCAGGCATATGGATTCGAATGGAATTCCTTATTTCGGACCAAGGGGCAGTTTCAGTTCGATGGTCAAGGCTCGATGGGAGGGGGACACGGAACGAGGCCTAGCCAAACTCGAGACATTCCACTTTAGTTTGAGCACGGGACTGGGGGTGACGCTGTCTTATGATATCAGCGGGAGACTGGCTCGGCTTCGGGATGAGGTCGAAACCCACATTCTTTCTGGACTCATTGATGATGGTATGAACCTGACCATTCGGGTGACTGCGATTTTGGATCCTACGGGCAGCACTAGCATACTGACTGTTGGCGCTGAAAAGACACTATGAAGAGCGGGCAGTTCGAGTTTTTGGAGTGCAAGTGAAGACGGACAATTCTTTCTTCGCTTTTTCGATCTTGTAGTCAAAGAACCGTTTTATCTAAAGATGCGCATACCCTAGTCATTTACACAGTTGTACCATCGGGGAGATTCAAGTTTACGGTTGCAGTGTATTGCCTTGCTAGCAAATATGCATCATGAGCATGAGGAAACTCTCCAGCTTGAATACATAAAATACAGCTGGCATAGAAGACAATAGACAATCGCCGCGAGAAGGAGGAATGCGGAACTTCGGTCCGACCATTCAAGCCATGCAGAATCGATCCCTTCCTCGGATACTTCAGCTTGTTAGCTATTAAGTCACGGCGCACGTCGACTGAAGGATCTCAACTCAGCTTCAAATTGGGAATCAGAAAGTCCTTAACCTGAATGTAAACACATATCATGGTATCACATTCCAGGTCATGATTAGAAGTACACGCATAAAGGCGAAGAAGCAGGACTAACTAGTACAGTACATAGACAACAGCCAGCGTCAAAGGGCGTAACCAAATCAGAAGGAGCCACTGAAACACAATCATACCTCAGAGAGGTTGTTTATAACGGATGCGCGACCGACAGCTCCCAAGCCCGAGGATTCGCCTCCAGCATCTGCAAACGCGCCGCCAGACGCCGACGGGCCAGCCATCTGGCTCACGATATCGCTCTGGAGCTGCATCGGCACAAACACAACCTTGCTGTTCGCGGATTTGGCCATTTGTTGCACTAAAATGAGTGTTAGCCATTTATGCATGACGTCCATTGATGAGATACTCACAAGCCTCCAATTGACGAATTTGCATGGCCGCCGGCGACGCCAGAATATCAGCCGCCTGCCTCATCAAGCGCGCAGAGTCGACCTCTGCCCGAGCGGCGATGACCTTACTCTCACCAATGCGCTTCTGCTGCGCTGCGCTGCTCAAGCTCGCAGAGACCTCGGGACTGAAGATGATATCTTTGATGAGAATACCCTCGATAGCCACGCCCCACTTGTCCGCAATGTCACCGACGATTTCGGCAATCTCAAACGCGATGGCTTCGCGCTCAGTGACAACTGACTGGACAGCTCGGGCGCCGACGACGTGCCGGAGGGTAGTCTGCGCGCGCTCTATCAACGCCTGTCGTAGATCGGTGATACCGAATGCTGCTCGGTATGGGTTACAGATCTGGAAGTAAATAACCGAGTCGCTGAGAAAAAGACACGTCAATTATGACGAGAAGCCTGGTATGGGAAAAACATACATCTCGACATTGACGTTGTCACGGGTGCTGAAAAACCATGAGTTCAGCTCAGATTGCGACGAGATGAACGACGCTTACATCACCGTTTGCCTGCCAATGGGGCTGATTTGAATCTTGACGTCGACAATGCGGAGAGATTCAGTGCAGACGTTGACCTGGACGAGGCCTGGATCGACAGACTTGTAGAATTGACCGAAGCGTGAAACCAGACCCACGGCGCCTGAGAAATAGACGTCAAATATAGGCATGGACAAGAACGCGCGTGAACAGACCTTGGTTGACCTCGCGGAAGGGGTTAGGGCATGGGCAACAGGGAATGGCACCCAAGCAACCGACGACGGCGCCTAGGCCTTGCAGAAGAGAACCGTAGACACCATGAGTGACCTGCCAAGAGGATTAGATGGCAGTGACTATTTTGTTGTAGATGAAACTTGCCTCGCCAGTGCCAAGATCCTGAGCATACGACGGCTAGAAAACCAAGCTTAGAATGCGACGTTTTCAAAGTGGACATACAGAAAGCTAACCTGCATTTCCGACCTCTTCAAAGGCTGCACAGTAATCATTCGTCCTCCATCGTCAGTAGCCTTTCCAACCACACGTGGTCCAGCGGGGGCCTCTGCGGTTACTGCCAGTTTGTTAGCTCTTGGAGAACATGAAGTAAAAGAACCAACCATGAGGAGCATCATGATCAACGACGTTCCCTCGCGAGGACGAAGACCCGCCCGGAGACGGTGCGCGGTCCTTGCGGTCGATTCCGTTGTAGCTCATCGTAAACTAGATAAAGGGCACTCGTGGTGGGAGTAAACGTGAAGGTTGGGCCCGCTTTATATTGCCCCGGACAGGTGATGTCTATATGAAGAGCGCAGCAGCACAGCATCCATCAAGGCCCTGATTGAGTTCCGAAGGTTTCCTGATTTGGAACCGCCTCCCTCCTGAGAAATGATTGAAATCTTGACGTGACTCGAGTGGAACCTCGACTAGGCCACACTGTTTGAGGCTAATAGGCCATAAGATGGGTAAAGTCGGCAAGCTTTTCACTGCGCTCAACTGCGCATTGGATAGTCCATGTTCCATGTCTGTCGGTGTCACCTGCACATGCCAGGTCGTATTCCTGTCGCTGAATTCCACGCTAAATCTAGCTGTCGCGCACTGCCTTGACCCTTTTACCTGGAATATGAGGATATTAGGAGTGCCTCGGGAGTGATGATTCTTGATGTTCTGATACTTCTATCTTCAGTAAGCTGGAAACATGGTGCCAAGTAGTAATAAGTACTGCAGTTGGCCGCTAAAATGTCGGAAAGGTTCCCGAAAAATCCAGTGTGGCCAAGGAATATTCATGAACAACTTGCGTCTCCATGATTTCAAGTGCAGTGTTAGCAGTGGCGCATCGAGTGTCTCAACCAGCATAATGTGCGCGGCTGTGACTTTCGGACCGCAACCCGACCGAAGCCGCCCGGATCGGGGAACTCGGCTCTAGACTTTCTCTGTCACTCCCAGCTCACATCCACAAGATGGCTACTCGCGAAGGATGGTCGCGCAAATATATCGACCCGAAAAAGGCGGCCAAGTCATACTGGCCAAATGGCGTGCGTTCTCCTTCTCAACTGGGCCGCTGCTTGCCCAACGAACGAACTTGCCAATAGATGATGTCCCCAAGCCTTAAACGTGCCCGAGAGCCCTACAGGATCCCCAATATCATAACAGGCGTCTGCCTTTCGATCTTCGTCGTTGGCGTTTACACGTATTCGATTCGTGCTGTTAAGCAAGACGAGTTTGAGGATGTGGATGACGAGGCGAGGTCGCGCATCCGGGACAGACAGAGAGCAAATGCAGGGAACTTGACTGTGAAGGAAGAGAGCGAGTTGATGGAAGCAGCTATACGGAATGTGCAGGCTAAGAGGCCGTAATGTTGGTGCCAGGTGAGTGCACTGACATTCATGTCTTGACGGAAAGTCTAATGCCCTGAACAGAATGTCAATTGCCTTCTACTTTGTGTATTATCCCCCTTTCTATTCGACCTGCTTTCATTATAATTCGGTTGAAGCAAGTTCTGAAGCACTTCGCAGCTCTTCGCTCCACCACCGACGCCGATTGGACGTTGTTCCGCCCTCAAATGCCTGCAATTGTATTTATACTTCAAAACTTGAGCCTAAGTTAGTCTCCCCACGACTGGATACCTCATCAATATCCCAAATCCCAATACTATCCATCATGATTTCTCAAAACTTGCTCAATGAAAACCCAGGTGCCCTCATCTGGTATACTCGCCGTCCTTCGAAACATCCAGACCTCTAGTGTCGGTAAAAGTCGATAACGGTCGCATCATGCTTCCAAATCATGACGCCCACAGCCGTTTGGCGGTGAACTATTCCGCTTTTCCAGTGAAGCAGGTGCGCAGCGCCGAGCATTCATTTAATTCGATGGTACGCATTACGCAAATCGACTTGCTTTCCCCGCCTCGGCGGTATAAAGTCCATTTGGAACGTGAATCTTTGCGTAGCTCGCGTCTGTATACCTGGGGTGAAAGTCCTTGTAAGTCTTCTTAGTCCCGTGCCATATCGTGATAACTGATATAAGAAGCAGACATTGAAAGAGCGGATGGTATCAAACCCAGCTGAAATCTGCACTCGACGTCAAGACTAGGGGCTTTTGGCGCCATGTCGAAACTAGAAACAGCAACCAAGCAACTTTCCTACTTCCTACTCTTCTACCTCACCGTCTTCGAGTCGTCTATCTCATCTGCTACCGACTGTGCTTTCATCCATTGAAGTCGCCTGGCCCTGGCCTCGCCGCCATCGGTTACGTCGAAGAAGGCTTTGGTGGGTCACGATACTACGAGCACGGTGGGCTGTTTCATATCCTCCACGATGAATCAGCAAGAAAGAAATTGCAGGCAGAATCAAAGGCGGCTTGGCCGGAGATGGGCACTCCGTTTTCGTTCCAGATGGCGGAACATTTACCTTACCTTGTAGGTGTCAATGCCTTACTGCATATCACCGACTCCTGACGTTTTTCAGACTGGTGTGATTAAAGAAGCTAAGGGGTCACCCTGCCCTTCCGCGCATCGCGACTTCGCCGACTGTTGTCAATGAATTTGTTGTTCCTGCTGGTGTACGTGGAATCGCCAGGACCATTCCTGTATACTGATGTTTAAGAACTTGTAGACCGTCGTCGGTGCCTCACATTAATTCGTACTCTGAGCGCCAAACATCTTTCCCGATCGCCTTGCATTCAAACCCAAGCGATGGATGGGAGCAGAGTCACTGGGGTTGGACAAGTATCTCGTCGTGTTTTCTAGAGGGCCGAAAAGTTGCTTGGGGATGAATTGTGTATCCTCTGTACTACCTCATAGTGGTTCGCGCGCTTGGATATAGAGTTGTATGAGACGGGGGGGTCTCCATTCGATGAAGAATCTGACACGTATGTTTGATAGCGAAGAGGACATGGCTTTCAGAGATCATGAGTGTGAGAGCACTCCGGGCCCTTGTGAAGGAAAAGGCAGCGTAATGTCACCGAATATTCAACTTGATATCGAACTTGAAACTTTCATAGCGAGGTAGCGTGAGTAACAGCAGGTTTCGTATGCTCTACGATAATGTAGAGCAAGGCACGAGTGTATACCCGGGTGCACCCGACACCCGTCCGGCAAATACTTGCGTCCGAGAAGCCGGACTTGCCACCTGCCAGTACACCCGGGTACCCACAAGTACTTGACCCGCGGGTCAAGTACTTGGCAAGTACTTGCCTCGCAGGTGTGCAAGTACTTGTTAAAAGTACTTGCATCTTGTGAGCATTTTCGTGCCCGCCGACGACCCCCGAGCAATTGCGCGGGGGCTCTCGACGTGCACGATACACTTGTCTGAAGCCCCGGTTACTTGCATGAGCAAGAACCGCAGCCAAACGAAGTGTAGTAGGGAATGGTGTGGGGTGGGAGAGAGGGCAAGGAGAAAAGAGACAGCACGGGGTGAGACGATGGGGCAAAAAAAATAGGCAACCTGTAATGGTGTAAGAAAAACAAATAGAGCAGTGAATACACACCGTTGGGCAACGTCGCGTCCACGACGCCATCGGGATAGCGCTGTCAACACAGACGAGCGCGAAAAGCTGCCAGTCGCGCTAGTGGCGATGCGAGCTGCCGTACATCATGGGTGTCATCCTGGGCGTGGCGGGTGTCGTCCTGACCGTCGTCGTGTGCCGTGCTGGTCATAGACGTTGTCGTCCTGGTCGCTGTCGCGAAAATCACCTCGGAATGTATCCGAGGGCGGCTGGGCCGGCGCACAGTCAGACCCAGCGGAGAAAATGTCGTCCTGTCGTATTGCGGCCTCCGTGAGGGCTTACGCTGTCCGTGCTCGCTCCAGACGGCGTCGTCGCGCAGACAAACGCAAGAAATCGCCCCGGATCGAATCCATGGGCGGCGGCGGGCGGCGCGAAGCCAAACCGCGGGAGAAAAGCCAAGGAAAATAAGTACAAGACGGTGAACGAGCCCCAGAAAATTTTCTGGGGCCGACGAACACAACGCGAACGTTGTGCTGTGGTGGAAGGAAGCAGAGTGCGAAGATCAGACCCGATCGATCCTTATCCGGCACTTGCCGGGATCTTCGGCGATCTCGGTCTCGGCAAGAAATTCCCGCGAACGTCGTTTCTCAACGACGTTGGGCTCATTTGAGCCCCAATAAATTCGTAAAAATCATTAAAAATATAATTGACCATTGAGGCAAGTACTAGGCAAGTACTTGCCCCAAATACTTGCCGCGCCAACCCCGTACTTGCCACCTGTGCACCACCCGGGTGTTGGCAAGTGCCGGGTGGGCAGGTGCCGGGTGCGGCACCACCCGGGTGATGCCGATACTTGCGAATACTTGCAAGTACTTACCACTCGTGCCTTGCTCTACGATAATGTATTCCTAATCAGTGTTTCTTTGCGTCGAACTGCTTATCTCCGATCCACAGCCTCAGCGCGCTCATCTCCCTTCCTTCCGTTTCCTCCTTATTGCATCTGAAGTATTTCACAGTTACCGCTGGAAAACAAATCTCCGTCAACCACGTCTGTAACTGCGCCAGTCCGGGCGTCCTGGCATGCGGAGAAGGCTTGAGATACACATGGATGATGAGGGTCTCGAGCTGTAAGTTCTCGCCAGATAAGACTGCATCCAGAATCCCCCAAGCACCTTGTGATCCCAAGTCCCTGGCTTTCAGGGGAACAAGTTGAGCAAGTTCTAATGTGAGCTTATGGAGTCTCGAATTGGACGGAACGGCGGCCAAGCTTTCAACATACCAGTTGAAGCGATCTTTGTCATGTTCGAAAAGAACAAAGTCTTCATGAATGGGTTAAAGTCATGTCTACACTTCTGACGCCGCCGAGGAAGAGTGGTGTACCAATCGTGTCTTCAACTAAAAGCGACATATGTCAGGGATAGGGGAAATCATAAAAAAAGCACTCCACATACAATCTGTGAAGTCAGTCAACAACAAATCAAAGGGTTGTATCGGCGAATGAGATTGTTGATCCGTAGCACAGCTGTGGCGGTCATCGCTTCGGATTCGTCCGCGGATATCTGCAAACTGTATACATATGCCAAGGGCGACCACTGGTGACTAGCCAGGAAATCCATCAGCATCAATGAGCCACACCCAAGGGACTTGGAGAGTGTCAGCTCGAGATCTGTAACAAATAAGAAGGACACCGCGCGGCCTCCCATTCCGTCCAGGTATCCTCCTCATCCCAGTCCCATGTGTCTTCTTCGATTTCAAGCGACATCTGATCTGACGTGGAGGTGGTATGCGGAATGAGGGATATACCGTCCACAAAGAGCTCAAGCGAGTCCATACACGGAACAGGACAGCCAAATAAAGATCGGCCACGGAAGACATACAATGACAAGGGAATAATATGTCTGAGCAGTACATAGCAACTGTACATGTCATATAATGATTTCTATATAAGAGTTTACAGACTACGCGCCGTGTCAAGGCAGCAAATGATGAATATACTTCACCGATGCTTATCGGCAGGACACCATCCAACAGGACAAGGTCACATCACGCTGATATGCCTTATGGGGACGACCGGCAATGGCGGATCTCCTCGTCCTCGAGCCCATCAGAGTCGACATCGGGTTCCTCATCTTCTTCATCGTCTTCCATCTCGTCCTTGTTGTCGCCGTTTTGGCGCGGTGTGCTTGGTAAAGCAACAGCTGTCTGTTTCTTTGGTTTGGGCAGACCTTTCTCCAACGTGAAGGAAGAGCAAGCGCGCGCATCATCTGTCCCGATTGGGAGTGTGACACAGACTTCGTGCCTCCGACTGGCACTTGTTCTAACATGTTACTGTGCTCATCTCAGATGCCTGAAATCACCTAGATGTATGTTTCTTAGTGTTATCAAAGTATTTGAAGTAGCTTGGAGTGGCGTGCATCGACTCCAACAGTCAAAAGACAGGTTCTTAGAGAAATTCATGAATAATCATAGACTGTATGAATTTAACAGAATGGTATTGCTTCGGAGATTGTGTATTTAACAAGAACATACATAATACCAGTTGTTAGTATCGTGACCGAGGGCAAATGCGACGTGTGGGGGTGGTTCCGGGCCATTTGTCCTGTTGCGTGGTGTTGTCCCGTTCCGTGGTGGATCACTGTATCCTCCCAATAACCGAGGAACACATTAAATGCTGGGATGGAGAAGGTGCTGTTGCACAGGGCGAGGTGCGTAACCGAGGATTCCTTCAGAATGCGAAAGTCATTGAGCTCGATGCAAGTCTCATCGTGGAAATGCATGTTGTCTAGTCGAAGATATTGAAGTTTGTGCATTTGGGGAATGAAGGATAAGAATGAGAGGAAGAGCGGACGGCTGGAAGTGGGAATGAAGAGAGAATTTTGGGGCAACAAGCCGTTGGGATTTCGATGAGAGAATTCAAGTATCGTGACAAACTTTGTGGAAAGACTGGGATCGTTTTCTAGGGCCTGGCAAAGATTACGGAGCGACGCGTCTATATGGTGATCATTGGGGCGAATAGAAATCTTTTCGAATATGATTTTGCGAATGATGGCAATCGTGTCCGGCCAGACCAAGCACACTGTGCGCAGGTCACGAAAATATGCCGCTTTCTTCTTGTCGGAATCTGAGATGTAGCTAGAGGTGTACACAAAAGCGTATGGTGATAACTCTCGGATAATGAGAGTTTTGATTTCGAGAGGAATGCCAGGCTGAGTCTTTTCTCGTTATAAAAAAGCGGAATGAATCGAGACAACAATCGGACGCGTACCATGATTGAATGATTATTATTTAACACGGGAAGTCCCCCAGAAAAGACGACTGGAAGAACGGAGACGAGGAGTATCCTCGCGTTTCTATGAACTACGCGCTCCTTGGTGAGTCGTGGTATGAGTGGCAAGGCTGTAAACTGTCGTAATAGCACAATGAGTGCAAGAGGGCCTGAAGAGGTCAAAGATTGAAAGACGGCCTCAGCGTTACTTATGTAAGCAACTCAGCTCGGCATGGCTATTGCCGTTCGTCTGTTGCTGGACGCGTTTCTGACGCGTTAGATGCGCTGCTAGGACAGCATAAGAGACAAGAAGACCTCATACGAGTACACTGAATCTCCGAAGTAGACTTTTTAGGCGTGCCGACTGCCATCGCCAAGAACAGGAGTCATTTTCCGCGGAGCTGGCTTGTCAATGTAGAATGAAGGAGATATAAGATTCCAAGACATAAAGAGGTAATAACTCAGGTGACTGCAATCAACGACGCTGCTCTATAGTGCCTAGCACAACCCATCTTGGTGGCGGGAAGACCAAGTTTCCACTTCCTCAATCAACTCCAAGACATCGCGAGCACACCCAAAGGAGAGAGAGAAGCCGGCACCGCCTTGGCCGTAAGAGTGGACAATACGACTCGTGGATCCGTCTGGTCTTGAGCGCAGCTGCTTTCATTATCATTCGGTTGAAGCAAGTTCTGCCTACACGAAGCAGACAGGAAGTAGTTATGTACAACTTTTCCACTTGGACTCTTCAAGGTTACTGGATATCTTTGCTGAGAATTAGTAGTCATAGCAAGTAGTCTGAATACTGGTAAATCATAAGGTACAAAAGCAAGTCATGGACTACAACTAGCACCCAACAAGTAATGAGCCAGCTGCTAAAATGCGTAATCACCAAGCTCACCGCGATACTCATGATTGAGGCTAGAACTGGTCTGCCCGGATTGCTCTCTCTTTCCTTTCTTTCCTTTCAGTGGTAAGCCAATAATAATCATCAATAATCGCGTCGTCTTCGCTCGCGATCCCTATCTCTATCCCGGCGTGGACTTCGAGAACGATGCCTCTCTCGACTCCGGCTACGTTTCCTTCGTCTGCTGTCCGATCCTGGTACGTCGAACACCATTCCGTAGCCCCCATCACGATCCTCTCGACTGTTCCGGTATCTAGACGTCTGCACGAGATCGTCTCGACCACCATATCCACTACCACCTTTGGACATCTTGGGCTCACGCTTGGATTGTTTGACCAAACGTTGTTGGACTTGGCCACCGACTGTGAAAAGTCCACCCATATTCGTCTATCATCGACCAGGACGTTCTGCATTTTGAAGTAAGCCTGAAGAAAGGATTAATACTGTGCAAAAAAATAAATAAAACTGGAACGAACCTGCTCAGCATCTTCGCGTTTATCAAACTCGATAAAGGCATACTGCAACGAGTCGCCGGTCTTTTTGTCGCGAATGACTTGACAGCTCATGATGACTCCAAAGCGAGAGAATATGAGCTCCAGGTCCTCGTCCCTCGTCACCGCATTAAGCTTGCAGACGAACAGCACATTCTCAGGCGGCCGGACGTTTGCAAAGGGCAGATCTCCGACCATCTCGAGTGTCAGCGCAGAGGCCGCGGCGGCTTTCTCGCGTCGAATACGCTCTTCTTCTTCTTCCGGCAGCTGGAAAAGCGGGTCTTCGTCTTCTGCGATACGCGTGGAGTTGTCTGGCGGCCGCTTGGGCGAAGAGGGCGGTTGCATAAGACCTGGAGGATCGGGGAAGGGGTCATCTAGGGTGGAAGTGGATTAGCATGTACGTGGAACGAAGCGGTAATAATGGCCAACCTAGAATGACAACATGTCGGATGCGCACGTCTTTTAGCGGGCGGTCCTTGTCGTCTGTGAAGACGTCGTTGAGTTTGTCGAGCGTGTCAAGGCCTTCGACGACGTGGCCGAATGCGGCGTGCTTCCCATCCAGGTATTCGATGTTGTCCGCGAGTGTGATGAAGAATTGGCTTCCGCACCCGCCTTTCTCTTGTCCAGGGAGAGAGGGCGCGACTGCCATGGACACGGTGCCCTTGTTCGTATGCTTGAGTTTGGGCAGTATCTCGGGGGTAAAGTAGCGTGGAACTGGATCTTTGGCCGAGGTTTGCGAGGCGATGTATGACCAGATTGACTCGCCGCCTGCGCCCGACGCGGAGGGGTCGCCCGCCTGGGCTAGAAAGTCCTTGGATACTACAGACGATCAGATATTATGGATACGGCCAACGCAGGTAGCGCACCATTGAAGAAGGCATTTAGGTTGTAGTAATAGACTTTACAGAGTTTGAGAAAGTTCTCGCATGTTTTGGGACAGGAATCGACCTCAAGATCAATGACAAGGTCGCCGACGGAAGTTTCAAACAAAACAGACATACAACGCGCAAGCCAACCAGAGATGACACCAGGAGGAGAAGGTGCAAGATTTCCACTTCCGAATCGGGCGAGGTGACCATCGTGACACTGTAACGCTACATCCGCTTTTGGACGGCCAGCTCTCTCTCACAATAACACTGTATGCGCGTAGCGTTCCGGCCGACCTATCTCACGCGCTACCACCCTTTCAGAGGCGAACTTCTTATCCGAGGAGAATCCACCAAGGCCGTAACCTCCGCCAGCGACAAACTCTTTGCAGATGCATCCCGGGAAGAACAGTCTCAGTCAGCGCCCAAGTCGGCCCACCTCAGCGCACTAGAGAGCCAACACGAGAACTGGACAGGTGATGAGAGTATCCAGGATGCGGTACTACGGATGCTTGTGGACAAGTACAAGCCTCTACGAACGGGGACTATCCAGACTGCAGAGGAGAAACTGAAGCGCGCCCCGCCTTCTGTATCACTCGGCACGAAAGCGCATTTCCGCTCTGTTGAGCATCCATCGCCGCTGTCTACCCCATCGTCTGGGTCTTGGATTACTGAAACTTTGTTGCCGGCGAAGGAAGGCCACAAGCCGTGGCACACCGAGTACAAGGTGCCCTCGCATGCGGCCTCTATCAAGTTGGCGAGCTTCCCGCTTCGGTCGTCTACGCCGACTGCGCCTATAGACGATAAGCTGCGCAAGCAGGATAAGGAGGCAAAGAAGCGCGTCGAGCAGGCCGGGAAGCTGCATCGCGCGCGCGAGTCTACGCTAGATTATCGACTCGGTGTAAAGAAGGCACATGTTGGTGGACGGCCAAATCCCGTGTCTATGAAGGGCTGGTCTGGTCTGGTGGAGGACAAAATTGAGGTTGGTGTCGAGTATTATTTTATGGATGTTCATCATTAATTTGCTGGCAGAAAGCAAGGCAGGCTGGGATATTCAAGACAGTAAGAGGACGTGGCCAGCCAATGTCGGTTGCTGTCGAAGAGAGGAATCCTTTTATCGCTCGTGAAGAGTTTCTCATGAATCGGATTGTGCAACGCAATGGCGCCGCACCGCCATGGGTAGACTTGCAACAAAGTGAATATTATTTCTCCCTCGCATGAGCATGATATTGATCATTCCTTCCAGCATTGGATATATCCATTCAGACCTTCCGCGATATTCTCCGTCAATCCTGGACTCGCCAGGCTCTCCGCAAACTGACTACCGAACATCCCGCTCCCATCCTCGCCACCTTGACACTCGAGGACATCAAGAAAGTCCGAGACAATGCTTGGATGCAGCGCCAGGAGGGGTACCATGATGCGGCGATGGATGATGTCAACTCGATGGTGCGCAAGTACAACGGGATCGCGCCCTATGCGGTTCGCCGGCCGTACTACTCTCGCGCAGCTGAAATCGAGAGGCTGTATGAAGCTTGCGCTGAGGATATCTTGAGGGAATTGCAGAGGCGCTTCGAGGGGTCTAGCGAGATTGATCAATTTGCGGTGCGGCCAAAGGTTCCGGATGGCGTTCCTTTGGATTTGAAGCGTCTCTGGCGTTTTCTCCTTGAGAAGTTTGTTGGTTTGTTTATACGGAAGTAGAGGTGTATTGCATTGTATAATAGCTGTATCGTGGTCTGTTATCTGTAATTTTATCCACTCCTTGCCTATCCATTCTTCTATATCTTTGGATTGGCTCAAGTACAGGGAAAGTCATAGCTCTATACAAAGAACAAGTGTCGAATATACGGCAAAGAGTACAAACTCAAGTCAAGTGAAGCAATGCAGCATTCCTGAAGAGCGACAGGGGCATGCACGCGTCGCGACGCGTGACGGAAATAAGTTTGTGACCGGTTACAAAGTTTTCGTCTTTTCCCTCACGACTGTTGGTTTGCTTTCTTCCCCTCTTTCACTCCTTATGTTAAAGCTCCGCGGGTCTTTGCAAAGCCTCTCTCGCACCTCCCTCCTATCGCCGTCCGCCCCTCTCCTTCTCACCATGCCTCCACACCGCACTGCGAATACCAGACGCACCATCACGGCGACAGCACCGCTTCTCGACGTATCAGACCTGTCCGAACGACGATTCCAGACCTTGGACATATCGGCCAAGTCAAAGCAGGGCATAAAGCACGAGTACGCCGTTGTTATCAATCGTGTTGACAGGAATTGCTGAATGTATTTAGGTTTATGACAAAAGTTCAATGTGCGTTGCGTGTCTATCAAATGGCTCCATTTCTAACACCCTTACGTGTTAGCTCTCACACTTGAAGTGTGTGTGTCCGTACCCCCCTCGACTTTTGTCTGACCGCCCTTAGCATGCTCTTTCTGGCGAAAACTTGTTGGTGCAAGCTCGGACCGGAACAGGTTTTTACACTTTCCTTCCATGCGGAATGCTGTTCTCACCTTGGCTTAGGCAAAACATTGGCCTTTCTATTGCCGTGTATCGAAACCATTGCTAAAACCCCGGAACGGAAAGGGATATCCGCCCTCATCCTTGCACCGACTCGCGAACTAGCGCTACAAGTATGCTTTTATATCTTCTCATATATGAAAATTAATCTTTCCTTTCTTAGATTCAAGCAGAGGCTCTACCTCTCGCTTCGCAACACGGTGTCCGAGTCGCCTGTGTCTTTGGAGGAGGAGCAAAGTGAGTTTACCCAACCTGCCTGCATCGTCTTTTCGTATAACGTCTGTGCAGAGCAGCCCAGCAGGCAAAGTTATTAGCGCACTGCGATATCCTTGTGGCTACCCCCGGTCGCCTGGTTGACTTGGTGGAGAACTATCTCTCGGGCCCATACTTCTCTTCCCTTAAATTCTACGTCCTGGATGAAGTCGACCGAATGTTGGACGTCGGATTCCTCCCTGATTTGGCCAAAATAAACCGACACCTGCCAAATACTGCCCAGGTTCCTCGCCAGAGTCTTTTCTTTTCGGCGACCATCGACAAGAACGTAAGAGATGTAAGAAACGATCTGGTTTTCTCTTAATAATAACCATTCTGACAACAAGCTCATTAGTACATGACCAACAACTTGAAGTCCGACTACAAGTTCGTCAAGACTGTGTCGGACGACGAAAAGCTAACTCACGAACGAGGTATGTGCAAATGCATTTCATGCGTCTGCAACCATCTGACGGCTTGTAGTGTCACAAACCCACATCATCACTCCCTTCCGCGACCACCTACCGACCTTGTTACATCTAGTGCAGCAGGATCAAGCCACCCATGGCAAGGAATCAAAAATCATCGTGTTCATTACGACAGCCCGTCAGACGTCCGTCTCCTGCGACATATTCAACAAGATGGCAGAAAAAGCACCGAGTCTCAAATCCCTCGAGCTCCATTCTAGATTGACTCAAAGTAGACGGACTGCGACGTCGGACCAGTTCAGGAAAGGAACCGGAATCCTCTTCGCCTCTGATGTCGCTGCACGCGGTGTCGACTTCCCAGGGTACGCTCTCGCGCGTGATTGTGTGATCTTCCAGCTCTAACGTATCGTTGTATAGAGTCACGCTCGTTGTTCAGGTAGGCTTGCCTCAGAACGGCGAGCAGTATATTCACCGTCTGGGACGCACAGCCCGTGCTGGTGCCGAAGGACGCGGGATCATCATCCTCGATCGCGCTGAGCAGGCGTTTTTGAAGGACAGGGCTCTCGCTGGTATATCTATCACCCCGGCGAACGCTATTCCTCAGGATGTGCTCCAGCCGTGTGTGGATCAGGTTCAATCCGCTACCTCTCTGCTCGATGATACGAAGAGAGGGCAAACGTACGCAGCGTGGTTGGGATACTACAAGGGTGCTAAGAAAACGACGCGCTGGGAGTCGGTCGAGTTGGTCCAGCAGGCGGAGGAATGGGTACGGGATTGTCTTGGGTGGACGCAGGAGCTGCCGCCGCCGTTGTTGCCCAAGACGGTCGGGATGATGCAGTTGAAGGGTGTTCCGGGATTGAATGTCCAAAAGCCGCCGCGTCTGGATGACGGTAGTGCACCGCAGAGGCCTCGTCGGGCTGTTCAGAGGGCGTAATTGATAACACTCACTCACTCCTCAGTCGTATCATAGAGTACCTTAAAGGACATCTACAGTGAATCTCTGAATCGGGGCACGTACATAATACAATACGGTTTAAATTACATTGGGTATGATGGTACAAGTGTGATTAGTGGGGAATGATAGCGATGTGCATGCACTCGTAGCCAGCAGTAGTGTTTGATTGAGAATTAGAGGTCTGAGATGTAGGAGAGAACATGATGCGACCGAGGCGTTATCGTGCAGTTGAATGGTTTTAGATGTCTAGAAGCCCCCCGCATGAGAAAGAACGAATAGAACAAAGTAAAAAAGCTTACGTGACCGTGGCGTTGGTCCATTCCATCTCGGGCGCGATCTCGTACCCCAGGCTATCAACTGGTTTGCCGATGTTGAACGTGGCGAGTATATTGGAGATGTTGAGGAACAGGGAGAGCTCGGCTAGGTATACGCCTATTCGACAGTTCATTTCAGTGCCGTTCAGTTGAATTGAGTTGAGTGAGGATTACCTGGGCATGCGCGCCGGCCGAAGCCAAATACGAACTTGTAGGGATCCGTCTCGGGGTGGGGACCGAGATGGCGCTCGGGCTTGAATGTATGTGGGTCCGAATATAGCTCTGGGTCGTGTGTGATGCCCCTACAGGAGTGGTGTGAGTGGATGTCGCGGACACCGAAGCCTTGGGCACACGAACCAGATATTCGCGATGACCGTGGCGTCTTTCGGGATATGGAAGCCAGAGTATACATCGTCTTCCTTGCGCCGGTGTCTTAAGCCTGTCGCGCTTCTGTCAGCACCAACTTCAGACGGGAAGGGGGTGCTTGCCTAACGGCGCCACGGGCCCCCAGCGGATCACCTCCTTGATGAGCGCGCGCACGAACGGCATGGCATCGCGGTCGTCCAGCGTGGGCAGATGCCCGCCCCGACGGTGTGCTCGATCTCCGCCTGCGCGCGCTTCTGCACGTCGGGGTACACAGCCATCAGGTAGATGAAGGACGTCATGACGGATACGGTCTATCGGAAGGCGCGTCGATAACGGAGAACAATGAATGGAAAGACAAGAATTGGCTCACGGTGTCTGCGCCACCGAGGTACAGCGCGGCGCTGCACCACTTGATGGCGTCTTCCTCCTCTTCGCCGGGTGACCTAAGCTGCCCCTCCCGTGGAGGAAGTGGGAGACGAAGGAGTCCATGTAGTTTCCCGACGCCTGGAAAAGATGAAGCATGACGAGGAGGAAGCGGGGCAAGCGACGTACGATGAGTTTCTTGGCCCAGTTGTACGTCATGCCTTCAACATTGAGCGACTTGTATTCGCGCGCGATGCGCTTGAATTTGACGAAAGGGAGCCACTCGGGCAGGAAGCGCACTGTGGTGGTGGTGGTCGTGGTGAGTACTTGGGCTGTCGAGGCGTCGGGAAGCAACTCACGCAGGGGAACAAAGTCCACTAGGTACGGACGCCCGAGAGCCTTTTCATTTTCCGAGAAGAAGTTCTCGATAGAGTTGATGAAGTGATCATTGTCGGGAGAGACTTCGTATCCGTAAGCAACCTTGAGTACCACCCCGGCAGCGTTCCTATCGAAGATGAGATTCAGCAGATTGGATGGGAATGCTTGTTTGCTTACCTCCGAAGGTGCGAGATGAACTTGTCGGGCGTCTGCGAGAGGTTCTGCATCAGCGACCTGAGCTCCGCCTCCTGAATCGGCCTGTAACTATTGATCGCGCGCGCGTTCAGCCCAGAGTGCAGCATCTTGCGATACGACCTGAAGCGCGGGTGGTCATACGAGATGTGGAATGCCGAGTTCTGGCGGCCGGCGAGCGCGCCCATAACCCACACCGGGCGATCAGAGTACAGCGAAGAGCGAGATTCCAGCAGATCTATCGCGGCCTTTCCGGTGTTCAAAATGATAGTCGTCTTCGAGAAAAAGCGCAGGTGTGTGACCGGACCTTTCGAGTGATCTCAGGTTCAGTGCCACACGGAACGGCACGCGCAGAAATAGCTCACCGTAGACTTTGGCCCACTCGGCATAGGTCTTCCACGGGTGGAGGACTGGCAGCTGGTGGTAGTTGCCAATGAGTGGCCACTGGCGTGGGCCCGGTGGTAGAGGAAATTGGGGGATTCTCTGGCTGTACTTCCACACGAGGAAGAGGATAGCAGAAACAAGAAGGATGTAGGAAGCGAAGAACTGGCTGCCCATTGTTCGGTATTGAGAAGGAGGAGAGGACGGTACTGAAGAGAAGAAGAGGAGAGGACGTTGTTATGCTCTTGAAAGGCCGGACAAGTACACTTTATATACCTATAGAATCTAATGACGCTGGCCAGGCATCGTAGAAAGAGAATCAAGTGAAAATCGCCGTGGAGTTTACAGGAAACTGGCAGGCCGGCGCTATGGGAACGATTTGCTTAGCCCACATCTCGGGCACACGTCCTAGTCCGCGCCGTAACTCGAGGGATTGATCAAGTCGGAGTCCTCGCGAATACCGGGAGCGCAATACAGAAAAGAGGATCCCGTGATACCCCGTGCCAAAGAAAGTTAGCATCTCCCTCTGATATCGGAATAAGCCCATGGCAGAGCCGGAGCTGCTCTTTCCCACCCATACGACGTAGTATGCTGTAAACCGCGGGACGGACCTGAGAAGGTGTGTTGTTACGTGCTCGGAGTAGAATGCCAGAAAACAATGTCTATGCCGGAAAGTGATCCGACGTCTAAGCCGAGGCAATGACATACTTGTACACTGCTCGCGCATTTGGCGTGAGGTATCTGACTGGAGTTCAACACCTAGGTACATGAAAACGTCAGTGAGCAGTCTGTGATCCACGGTTGTGTTTGCGGAAAATGACATAAAGTGTAATCGACTGCCATTTGGCATATTCGACACGCCGCTAGCGTCCTATCATGATACGTTCAATCAAAGAAGCGAATGACAAGAACTCAGCAATCCGATTATCGGCTATGCCGTACGGTCGCTTGGACGTTAAAATCGCTGCATGACGGCGGACCTATAATCTTAGCTGGATCCGAGGAACAGCTTGCATTGCGTCAAGTTCTCCGGATGTCAGGGCCTTACTGCCTGATGGCTTCGCAGGCATATGACAGAGCTATAGAAAGGTAATCTCTTCGCCAGACCGGCTCCGACGGTGGTTCTGTTCCTCAAGCCGATCATCTCAATTGACCCACCAGGTAGTCGACATCGTGCCACAACACAAGGTCTTCCCACTACCGCATGCGAGTACTTCTTGCTCCTGCGGACGTCATGTCGACCGCGGAACTTCGTAGCGAGCGCTGGCAGTTGAGCAGGGTTTCCACTCCGCATTCCCTCATTCCTTTTCCCAAACGAATTTGCATTGACTAAACGATCACGCGTTGAACATGTGTTGGAGTGCTTAACTCGCCAAGGCATCAGCCATACGCGTTATGACTAACCTTCATACAAAGTGAGGCAATACATCGACGCCTGGGAATAGACAGGGAGTAGAATAGCCGTTTTGATGATGTCCGAGGTAACCGCCTGGCCCATACACAACCACTTTGAAGTCGAGCCCGCGTTGGGTCTCGGTTGAGAGCCCAGAAAAGCCTGATAACGAGTGCATGAACTTGATGTCTTCGGAGAATACTGTATGTCGGGCATCGCAAGGCGATACGAGGTGCCGCGGAGGACATCGAGAACGAACAGATGACAAGCAAGCGAATGAATTAGGAAAGAGCAAATTCGCAATGCTGCACACTAGAGGTCGTCGTCGGCATGAAACTCGCAAGGCTCGTCGCCAAAAGCTATACCCTCGCCACTCTCCACGTATCTCATCATCCTTTGCCCAGACCCATCTTCTCTAATGACAATGAGGCTCCCGTCCTCGTCTCTATCGTGAAGGTGTCCGCATACGCCTTGGCCGAAAGGATGTGGGAAGAAGTGGTCATCGCCTGGTTCCTCGTGAAGAAATGGATGATAGAGTGCATCTCTGGCGGTAATACGAGATACCGATTCAGGGTGCATGAGCTTCTCCAGCAGATCGAACGCGTTGTCGAGATCTGCGAGATGCTCTTCTTGAGATACGGGTTTTCTGGCATGTGGAAACCATTGGGGGCAAGCTGGTGGTGGTTCTTCGAGGCTTTCATTCTGTTTTGAGCAGAATTCGCGCCATGGCATCCCCGATGGTGTTATGGAGGGGACATTGGTACTAATAACACGACCTAGATTTAGATTAGGTCGACGGCGATCCACCAATTAAATTCTTTACTGACTGTGTAATGTCGCTATTTTCTCCATACGCTTCATGCCCATTATGGTAGCGATTTCCACGAGGGCTTCAATATCGTCGCCAGCGTTGAAGAGGGGGAACTTGCCCGTTAGGAAGAGTAAGAGCATGATTCCAACAGACCATATATCAATGGCTTCCGGGGTATCAGCTGCGTTATAGAATGATACGCAAAAAAAAACTTGCCTGCGGTCTGATCAATACATTTGAGTAGTACTTCTGGAGCGCGAAAGCCTCGCGTGCCTGCTCGATTGGCCTTGGAAGGTTGCCTAAGAAAGATTAAGAGGATCTCCAACATATGGAAAGAGACATCCAATACCGAGCGTCGCGTTGTGGCCATCCAATCGAATCGGCCGGGGCATGATTTCTGGCGCGCGCTTCTTTTTGCATACGTTTGATGTACGAGATATCATATTGACTGTGTGATTTAAGCTGGCCATGTAGATGAGAACGAGTCGCGGCTGTATGCAGGCATTTTGGATTCGGTGACGGTGAATCCAAGTCTACACGCTAAGAAGGCATTAGTGAATGTGATACAGCGTATTTAGCGACTTACTGAAGCTAACCCGAAGTCGCATATAGTGCCCCTACCAGTGTATGGATCGTACAAGAAGTTTGCAGGTTTGAGATCGCGATGGATAATCCCTCGTGCATGGGTATCTCGTAAACCGCGTAGCAAGCATCGCAAATATTCTTTCACGCCAGCCATGGGTAATGTCGCGAAAAAGTCCTAAATGACATGAGACAATTGAAGATTGCGAAACAGGATCTAATAAAACTCACACGGAAGTCCTCATTCTTCTGGTATGGCATGACGGCGACCACCTGATCCTGCCTCCGAAAAGCAGTGATGAGCTGAGAGACATGTCTGCAGCCTCGAGAATCCTCCATGACCGTTATCTCGTTTCGTATGCGTTCGGGACTGCTGGTCACGTATATGCGCTTTAATGCGACATAGACTCTGGCGCCACGTGAGTGTTCGACGGACTGGAAATGAGCGGAGGATTGGGGCGGATGTTGGCCGTGCCATACGCGGTTGTACCACTTGTCATAGTGCAGGTCGATCGCCTTGTACACGGAAGAGAAGGTGCCGGTTCCCAGTCGACTTATAAGCTTGTAGTCATGCGCAAGGTCGGGAACTGCATCCAGAAGCTCCTGCATTTCGGTCTGTATTTCGATGCGCTCCTCATCATCTTTGCCGCCGAGGAATTCGTCTGTTGATGTCGACGACGACGGCTCGTCCATGTCATCATCATCCTCGTCCATCTCCGCGTCTCCGTCGCTTCCGTCCTCTTCAGCGTTAGATGATGATTCACTTTGCGTGTTTGTGGTCCTTGTCCATGTCATCGCCAATTCATCCTCGCTCTCCATGTCTTCATCCAGATCAACCATAGTCTGTGCCGGCGGAGCCATGCTAGCTGTGACCGCCGATGCCCTCCTGCCGTAGTTCTTGGTCTGTTGTGTGCGTATTTCGGGGACGACAGTGCCGATATGGTTCCAGTAAGCGCTTAGGTTGCCACTAGGCTCGAAGCCTGACAGTTCATCCTCCGATGATTGTCCACCAGCGCGCCTGCGCCCAGCGGCGTCAGTGATGATCCTTTTGTACTCCGACTCGGATGATGAAGCTTCAAAAGGATTCGAGGAATGTTGAGATAGTAAGACAGTAGTCATGGTTGAAGAGAAAGAGGGTTTGCAAACGGGACGCGACATGCGTGTGCAAGTCACGTGACGTTCTTAAGCGGCCCTGAACGTTGATGTCCAGAGTCCAGACGTGTTTGCAACACATACAAGGACGTTTGAAAGAGGTATAGGAGCGGGTGAATATCGTACTCATTGCTACAGACATGCATGAACATCTTTTCGACCAGACTAAGGTGCGGTAAGGGAGGCTAAAGCCGACATCTCCCTGTTCGCCGCCAGTCAGCGTCGCCTAGCAAATAAGAAAATGGAAGAACTTGCGCGGCTGTGAGAGCAATAACAGTCCCATGCCTAGGATCGGCAGGAAGCGAATAACCCACACTATCAGTCCAAACACCAGAAGTAATATTGTCTAAAATCATTGAGAATACGCCATCCGAATATATAGGCAAGCTTACCAGATTCGTAGGGAAGATAACCTTGTACTTCGCCAGGCAAGTCTGCAATATCGTCTACCCACACATGGAACAGAGTTGAGTTGAGATTGTCCTGGAAGCACAGAGGTCCCTCGACTTGGCCATGTTCTGCGTATGCCACCCCATCAAACACGACCTCCCATGTCCCATACAAAGATTGCGACCTCTCTTGGATAACAGTCTTGCTAAACGCTTTACTAAACCGATGATAGTATTGTGTTTCTGGATCCAGACAGACTGTAGTATCGATGTTGGAATCGTTACGGTCAATCCAAATCTCCGCATCGGAAAAAGTGACAAAATCAGTCGTGTTTGCGGTGAGCTGACGAGAGTACGTTGTCCCTGTATGATTGGTATCGGCCGAGTCGAAAAGATTGCTAGCCCAGTAGACGACAAAATGTTCCGCGACCGGATCCCACGTCGCTTCTGGTGCCCAAGACATGCCGGCCTAAAGAAACAACTCGGTTCAGTAGTTAGTGTCATGCAGCAAAGCGGTACCTCTGGTGGGGAAACCTCAACGAGTCTTTGATCTGACCAGTTAACAAGGTCAGGCGATTCCCAGATGGAGAGGGAGCGGCTGCCATGTCTTCCCAAATAGTCCCAAGATTTCCCGCTTCCGTAGACTTTCAAGTCGGTCGCAATAACATAGAAGACTCCGGTAGTCGGATGTTGGATGATGTATGGGTCTCGAACACCTTTGTCTCCGAGAGTCGAGTTGAAAACGGCCGCTCCACCGTTGACAAGAGACCATGTGGCGGGGGAATTGCCCTCACTGACAGCTAGCGTCATTAAGAAAGGCAGTAATCGGTGTGGAAACTGGACATACCGAAATATATCTGTTCACCTAAGCAGTACAGTGAGCCACCCAGAAACACCACACGAGGTACATGAACGTACCATTGGCGTACTTTTCTCCGATAAAGTAAACAAACCCATAGCCTGCTTTGTCGGCGCGTGGACGCTAACTTGGGTATTAGGATAGCAGGAGAAAGCGCATGAAACCACGTACCGGACGCGCAAAGGCTGTCGAAAGGAGTAAAGTAAAACCCAAGAATGCTTCTGAAACCTTCATGTTCTCTCCGAATGAAATCAGAGTGGGTTCAGCCTGCTCTTATAAGACCAGTGATCCTAGAGGCCCGGGAAACATCACGAGTCACATTGCGACTGCAAAGGAATCGTCATGGGTTTCTTTTGCGCCAATTCTTTCAGCTTGTGAGCGCGCTGAGCCGCGCTCGGACCGTTGAGGAAGTGCATCATGCGGCCCAGTCCCTGAAAGATTCCGCTGCGTGTACTGGAAGTTAACCGTATGGCGGATGTCATCGATTTCTGATGCCCTAGAAGAGGATATGATGAAAGAATAGTCGTCTGAAAGGAATTATGCATGCTCGTCGCACGGAGGGAGGAGCGTGGGAATGGAATCGGCAGGCAAACCGGCACTGTACTTCTAGCCGCGCGCTCTTGAACTGCAACCACTATCTCAGTACGAAATGATGCCAAGCATGGTGCTGTGACCGTTGTCTAAGAACAACTTCTCGCCAGCGTCTGATTCCACAATCATGATGTCAACTACAATTCAATCGGTCCACAGCAGGTAAGTTCTATCAGGGAACTACTGTACAAGTGACGAACATTTCTGCTGTCTCCAGTGAGTGTTTTTTCGACCTCAAGCAATCGACATGCTCCATCTCCTTGCTTCTGCCCCCAATTTTAACGGATTCATAGTTGCAAAGGCACAGGGCACTGAAAGCATAATTGGACGCGTGCTACTATGCGGTTTCACCACATTACGGCTCATTACTGTCACCCTTCTCCATTGATCAGCGCTGACACTGGGTATGCAATATGTCGTCTGCACATCTTCCACTAATACATGTACGCAGGTCTGATCTCGCTACAGCCTCTCCTCTGGCTGTGCCGCCTCCCATTCCTTCATGTACTGATATTAGCCAAAGCTCCACGATCTACAAGTGATTCTACAATAAACGACAGGAAGCATTGAGAGACGCATGGGTGAGACTGAAATGCCCCATGGCTGGCTGGTTCGTTCGTCTCCCGAAAGGAACGGCCCTGTTCCCCGTCTTCAAAATAAAGCATCAACGGATCTCATGCCCTGAAACGGGATCCCATAACATAGATAAGTTGTTCTTCCAAGCCTAACAGCAATCACAGCTCAACTGATGCTTCTGCGCTGGTTATCAAAGGTGGGTCGCACGATTGCGTTGCTGATTCCGCCTCCTACCCAACCACACTCAGCGATGGCAGAGTCCAGCGCCTTTCTAATGATAGACGATCGCAGTCGAGGTTTCGTCTACGGAAATGACAACTGGACAGTATTCTCAGATGCGCATTGGTACAACGGATCTGGAACATTTGCCAAAAATGCTTCTGCTGCATCGATAGCGTACTCCTTCAACGGTGAGTTACATTGTGCAAGGCTTGATGTCAATTTGATGCCGTGTGACCACAGGGACTTCCATTGCATTCTCAGGAAATATCCCAGGCGGTATTGACACCTACCCTTTCACGGTCTCTATCGATAATGTAGCGCCATACAGCTGCACATACAACATGCCGCATACATACAAGCAGTGGTATCAGTCACCGCTTCTTGACGATGGACCCACACTATCGCGATCGGACAGCTCCTCCCAATCGTCCTGGACTATGTCGTTGTCACTGCTGGGCCGCAGACCGTTTTAACAGGCCGTACACTCGTTGTGGACAACAACAGTTCGGAAATATCGTATTCTGGACAATGGACAATAAAGCATGACCAACCCTTGGGCGCGCTTACGGCTCCCACGCACGCCCTCTATCCTTTCGACAACGGTACGCACGAGAGCACGCATATTGGAGATACCGCGACGTTTCGTTTTGAAGGTCAATGCGCTTCTCTCACCGTGCTCAATAGCAGTGCTGACTCTTGTACAGGAACGAGCGTTTCTGTCCACACAGTTCGGCGCAACCTCGTCATCGGGACACTGAATGTGTCCTTCACTGTCGATCAGCTTCCACCTGTCGCTGTCTCTGGTAACGTCGACAAGCAGGGTGATGATCAACAGAACTTTGTTTTCTACCAGACAAGCGGCCTACAGGCAGGAAACCACACACTGACGATAAACGTCACTGCTATTTCGGACGGCATGGTTTTCTCCCTGGACTACTTCACGTACGAGCCGTCCTTCTCTTTCCTCTCCGAGAAACCCTCTTTCAATGTGGCGCCAACATCAACCACCTCTTCAATACATTCCTCGACCGCCACTGAAATGTCACCATCACCTGGAAAATCACGAAACATTGGTGGCATCATCGGAGGCGCGATCAGCGGTGTTGTAATCTTGTCTATTCTTACCGTTCTGTTACTATTCGGGCGTAGACGTCGCCGTCGAGGTAAGTTCGGATTTATCTAGTCACGTCCTCGCGCTAAGAGTATACAGAGAGACAGTCCCTGTTACCTGTCTCATTCAACACGGAAGATCAGTCCTCTACGCAAACAGCTTCTGCCAAGCCGGGCCCTTCTACAGATGCTTCTGGGCGCTCGGATGTCCCTCCTCAGGAGACAACAAGGCGCCGAGCCGATAAGATTGAACGGTATATGGGAGAAGCGCGGACTCCAGTGACGGGCGCATCTGAGGACGGACGTTTGGAGGAGCTGCAAAGGCAGATTGATGCACTGGTCGCTGAGAATGCTCGCAGACTGCAGGTATCACCTCCTGCATACAGTGATGGCTTCTAGCGACATGTGGTTCGCTTTGGTCGTTGATCTGAGGGTCCTTCGAATCGGCGGAGAAGATGAGCTAGCCATGATGGCAACATCGCTCCTTTGCGGTCAGTTTGATGTCTTTGAAGGGCTGACTACCACCTCCCACCCTAAACAGTATCATTATTACTGCTGAATGGGCCGACCTTAGTGTTCATCAGCAATATAGTCTATCTATTATACATAGTATACAGTTTCTTCGTCATAGAGTCAAGAGCTGGGCATGCCTAACCTCGAAACTCGCCAAATGGTCACGAATCTTGGCATACCGCTTGAACTCCTCGCTATTTCCAAACGTCGCATGATCCTCAAGGCTACCCCACCCCGTGAAGAGCACCCATTCATCCCTGCCACCATCAAGTTCTTTATCAAGCCTCCATCCGCCGACCAGCTTTCCCTCCGTCGCATCGATCAACGGCGGCTTGCTGCTCGCGAATGTCGTATCAAAGAGCTCCTTAGGCTCCCCATCTTTGATGAAATGTCTCGCAATGGCAATCATCGGAGTATCCAAACCGGGTTGAATGCTCTTGGGATCAACATCGACGTGTATCAGCCACTCAACCCCCATCTGGTCCTTCATCAACTCCAAAGCCTGCTTGTTCTCGGCCGAGGGAATGAAGACGTCGTAGTGATATGCGACCGAGGGCCACGAGCCCACGATGTAGATGAGCGTGGGGTCTTCCACTTGCTGGTAGTAGTAGAAGGCATGACCGGCGCCCGCCGACTGCTGCATGGCTTTTTCGGCGAAGCGAAGATTGGGGAGTGTGGCGTCGATACTGACGCCAGGTTTCAAACGCAGGAGTGCGAGCTCGAGGATGGCCATGGTCGTTGAAGCTGAAGTTGTACGCGTCATCTAAACGGTTAGATCCTTTTATAGACTCGCGCCGGATAGATTCGGATCGCTGGCGTACGCGTAGTAACCCAGCAGACACTCGATTAGTCTAACTCGGAGGACGGAGATAATACGCATGACGACGTGAGGATCGGTTTGGGCGGTTCCCAGTTAGGTAAAGGTTCGGGTCGGGGTAGGTTCGGGGGGTCGGTTAGGGTTCGGTAAGGGCTCGGTAAGGGCTCGGTTATGGTTAGGGGGTTAGCGGCGGTCAGCGGTCACGGAATAGTATATAAAAAAGTGGTCCAAGTTGTACGCGTCATCTAAGCGGTTAAATTTGTCGCGTTGGTGCGCCCGATAGATTCGGACGGCTAGCAAAGCAATTCATGGCCGTCCAAGTTGTGTCAGGGTCGCTGTAACTTACGACACGTCTGTTCAGTACAAGTATCCGCTACAGTAGTCTTAACATTTCAATATGTACAGTAAATACTGTTCGTTACATCTCGCGTACGTTTCACCCAGACCAGACAGCAGGTCCCGGGATGGTGTAGCTCTGCAAGTTGTTGTAGATGTTGATCTGCACATAGAGGTGTTAATTTCGAGGACCACTGTCTGACGGACAATCAACTCACAGTGATACCGGGGTCGCTGCCCTTGTAGGCTCCTGGCAAAGCGACCTTTGGAGGGGACGCGCTTCCTCCTCCGGTGACCTTCACCTGTGCGCATCCAATGTAGAATTGAGCACCAGGGTATGAGGACGCGACGTGCAGAGCGATCTAAATCGAGAGGCTAAGCAATCGTCCAGATGAATAAGAGATACAGAACATACGATTTCACCACGGATGAGGTATTCACCGGCAGGGATTGAGGCAGGCAGGATGAAAGAGTGCTTGCCTGAGGAAGAGGCCTTTCAGCATCAAATCAAACTTCGGAGGAAACCTCGGACTGACCGTTGTCAGCGTTTACGACGTCGGTAGCCCATTCCTGGGTAGAAGGGTTCACGAGACCAGACTCGTAGACTTTTGTCCACACTGTTCCCTGCCCATCGAACGATGCCGCCGTCGAAGGCGCTTTGGCGATGTAAACCAGGACTGGTCCTTTGTGTCCACCAGAGATGGCGTCCTCCCCGGTTCTTTGGTCGTGCTGGTGCCACTCGAGTCTAAACGGACATCACGGTCAACCGCTAGACAGGTCGCAGAATACAATCTTACGAACGTGATGTTGGTACCGGCGGCAACGGTGGCCGTCTCGACGCTTGCGCCGCTCAGCCCGTTGACGTTACAAGTAAGGTCGGTCGATGTGACGTCCGTCACTGGGTTGTTGTTCGGAGGGATACGAAGGTACGTGTTCTGGCCTTCGTCCACCTGCATGTCTTGACGTCAAAAAAGCGCTCCAAAAAAACTAGAAGACGCCACAAATTACCCCGTTGATCCAGACATATTGCATGGTAACTAGGCAGGAAATATCAGCAAACCATTGACAGTGGATCAGACCTCACTTACAGTGCGCATGAGCGACAGCTGCGCAAGTAAGGAGAGACACCAATGTTGACTTCATCGTGGCCACACAGTACATCGCAGTCATTCGACGCCTTAAATACACCCCCAATCAGTTACCAGGACGTCATGCGTCATATTAGCGACAAGCTCATTCCCACCGAAATTGACGCGAGCGAAGACTAATTTTTCCGACAAGGGTAACAGGAGAAACGGCGTGAAGCGAATACACACGCAAAGGTTTCCATCTATAGTCAGCATCAGACCGTGTCAAAAGTCCAGGTGAGTCCCAGTCATTCACTGAACACGGTCACTTGATAATCATGCCGCCGAAAATGGTCCTTTCTCGGGAGTGTCCATCCTGGCGATTTAACCGAACCTCTGTACCAGACGGCCGGACCAAACGTTATAGAACTCAAAAATACATTTCAGTATACAAAGCCGTGAGTGCAGTGAACTAAAAGTACAGATGTGTACAACCCCCTTTGGGTCCGCCCGATTCCGTTTTCATTTCGTTGCATCGCTTTATGCGAGGTTGGACGGGTACTGGAAGTCCTCGAGACCGACAAAGTTCTCTTTAATACTCCTCGCGCTGACGAAGCGATAGAAAATGCTGATACTTCCCGCCTTGTCGTTCGTACCACTGGCGCGTGCGCCACCAAACGGCTGCTGGCCAACAACAGCACCAGTGCATTTCTCGTTATAGTACACGTTTCCGGCAGCGTTGCGAAGCTTGTTGTCGGCTTTAATTAGAGCCTTGCGATCCGCCGCGAAGCTGCCGGCGAGCCAGGTGAGCTACGTTCAAGAATAGACGACGTGAACTTACATAGCACCAGTCAAGCCATATTCAGAGGTCTCATCGATTAGTTCGATGGTCTTTTCATAGTCCGCGTCCTCAAAAACGAACACCTGGCGTGACTGTGAGCATGTACTGCATCGAAGAGAAATCTGACGTACAGTTATCACTGGACCGAAAATTTCTTCGACGAGGGTGACCGATTTGGGATCCTTGGACAGTATCACCGTCGGTTGGATGAAGTATCCTTTGGAGTCATCGCCTGAAAGAGGTCAGCACTGATCAACACAGATTCCCTTGGACGCACCAGTTCCCCCAATCAATACCTCTCCACCGGCGTCCTTCGCCTTCTGGATGTAGCCCATGATTTTGTCATAAGCCGGACGACCACTACGCACTTTGTGAGTGTCGATACCGACCACAAAACCCAATACTTACATGACAGGGCCCATAAATGTCGACCACTCCGTTGGGTTGCCAACCTTGATCTTAGCGACCTCCGAAAGCAGAAGATCCTTGAAGCCGTTCTTCCAGACCGACGCGGAGACATACACCCTCGACAGCGCAGAACATTTCTGTCCCGAATACTCGAATCCACCACGTATTGTCTGCACAACAGCGTTCTTGATTTCAGCGGACTCGTGCACCAAGTGGAAATTCTTTCCGCCAGTCTCACCCACAATCCGTGGGTAACCCTTATAGGAATCCACGTTCGCTGCAATGTCCTTCCAGAGCTTCCTGAAGACGAATGTACTACCGGTGAAGTGCAGCGCCGCAAAGCTCTTGTGGCTGATGGCCTGGGCGACGACTTCCGGGGGTGGTCCGGGAACAAACTGGATGACACCTGGGGGCATGCCCGCCTCCGTGAAGATCTGATGTACAATGTAGTTGGAGTAAGTCGCAGCCGGCGATGGTTTCCACACAACGACATTGCCGACGAGCGCAGGAGCACCTGTCAAGTTGCCGCCAATAGCAGTGAAGTTGAAAGGGGTGACGGCGAGGACAAAGCCTTCCAAAGCGCGATACTCGATGCGGCTATGGAAAGGTATCAGACCTGAACAGAAACGACGAATAGGTGGGCGATTGAGAAATCGGGTACACGTGAATGCTCAGGTCGTGTCCTGAGCCACCAGACATACCAGAAAAGGTACAACACTTCTGATAGCCTCAGAACCACGACACCAACGTCCACTGGTCCACACAAGCATTGGTGCGTGTCCGATTTCTCAATTGACCATCTAATAATGAAAGACACGTACTTCCAAGCTCCAGGCGAGTTGCGCGGGGGTTGCTGGGCATACAGATCGCTCACATACTTGACACCGAAACGGAGAAAGTCGGTCAGCTACCAATCATCGTCGTCAGACTGTATCCGGAAGGAGCTTGATCACAAAAACGGACCTCAGCAGCAGAATCAATCTCAGCCTGCCATGCGTTCTTTCCTTGACCGAGCATCGTCGCAGCCATGATCTTGTAGCGATACTTCCCGCTGACAAGATCGGCCGCTTTGAGGAATATAGCGGCGCGATCAGGCCACGGCATGCTCTCCCATTCGGCTTTCGCGGCGAGCGCCCCATCGATGGCGGCGGTGACGGTCGCGGGGTCCGCTTCGTGATAAGTGCACAGATGGTTGGCGTGGTCGTGGGGCAGAGGTTGTTTCGCGAGCTTGCCTGTCTTGACCTATAACACAGACAATTGTATTAGACTGCCCACGAATCCTGATAATTTACGCACCGGCTTGCCGTTGATGATACAGGGCACCTCAAAGGGCATTTCCTGCTGCATCTGGTTCAGCGTCGCCTGGAGAGCGGCGCGCTCTGGCGATCCAGGAGCATAAGATTTCTGTTATGCAGTGAGAGACATCGGAGCTGCAGTTTGAGGCAACGCACCATGGGCTCATTGACGATCTCTGGGATCTTGAACGACGCAAGTTGAGGGGACGCCATGGTGGTAGGAGGCAAGAAGCTCTTCGCGGTCCGAATAGACGACATCAGGCTATATATAAGGCAAACACGAACGGAAGCCCGCCAGAGCCATATGCACGCGTGTTCGAGTCAGGAATGAAAGAAAGATAAGCTGCAGGCATGCAGTGATTGCCTAGTTCCCTGCCATTGATAATCTCGACAAATCACTAAGAACGTGCCTTGGACCTGGATGTATTCACGCGTATCCAGCGAAATATAATTTCTATTACTTATTGTAAAGCTAGCAGAGCCACTTGTTCCAGTGCAAACGGTTCTTTGACAAGATCAAAAAAGGGGAAGAAAGAATTGTCCATCTTCAAACATACTCGCACTCCACCCGCCGTAATCGAAACTCAAACTGCCCGGTCTTCATAATGTCTTTCCAGCATCATATCATCCAACAGTAAGTATGTTAGCGCTGCCCCTAGGATTCAAAATCGCAGTCACCCTAATCGTCAGGTCCATACCATCATCAATGAGTCCAGAAAGGGCTTTGACCTCATCCCGAAGACGAGCCAGTCTCCCGATCGTATCATGATACGGCGACACCACCAGTCCTGTGGTCATAATACAGTGGAGTGTCTCGAGTTTGGCTAGGCCTCGTTCCGTGTCCCCCTCCCATCGAGCCTTGACCATCGAACTGAAACTGCCCCTTGGTCCGAAATAAGGAATACCACTCGAATCCATATGCCCGGTTAGATGAATCTTAGAAACGCGAGGCAGGAAGGTCACATTTTGCTGTGGTGTAACCTGCAGGGCTTGGATGAACTCTGTGACTTCCTGCATTGCCTGCGTATTGGGTTCCTGATGGTCCGCCACGCGCGCAGTGAGTTGTAAGGTTGTGAGGCTAGGTGTCTGTGACAGGATCGAGATAAGTAGATGGTCGGCCAACGGTAAGTCGACGATGAGGAGCCTGGTGAGACTCGTGCAATGGGAGCGACGCAAGAGGCGGTCGAAGGAAGGCAAGATATTGGCATACGGATGATCAAGTTCCTTGGAAAGTACAGCCTCATCCAATTGAGGCAGTGTGAGACGGTCGATAAGGTGATTACACCCCGTAGCGAGTTTGTGAAGATTGGGATGGATCATCAATGGTGGGATGAGCGGTGCGGATAAGGAGCTGTGGTCCGGGTCCCGGCATCCTGAGTCACGAAGCTTTTCGAGGGAGGTACATTGACTGACCAAGCGGATGGACGCCCAACAGTCCTCATGGAGTAGAGGTTTCGCGTAGTCTTCCATATGCAATTCTGTGATGCTGGCGTATGGAAGATCAATGGGATGCCGTTTCCCAGTTATGAATACTTTGGTAAGATGCGGGCAGTCCCTAAACACAATAATAACTGGCTGGGCTTCGGCCACTGGCGTCAGGTCTACCAGCCCTGGTTGCCCATACGGAAAATGGAGGGACAGCGATTCGAGCTGAGGAAGTCGACCGGAAAGGGGTGCGTACAGTATATCTGAATCCTCTTGGTATCCAAGGATTTTTACCAACCGCCAATGATGTGATTCAGCTAAAATCATCCCGAGAACTCCATCTTTCGATGTCCATAAATCATGAACATCAGATGAGCGACGGGCACGATGGAGAGAACCGGCATTGTAAAGAGTAAGCTCCAACGGATGCTGTCCCGTGCGTTGCAAGACGACTTCTAGGATGGGAGCTTCGTTCGCAGATGGTATCGAGGCGACGACTATCATCGACCACAAGGAATGGAGGGATAGCACTATGTCGCGCCACGGCCGACATACCTGGCTAAATCCCCAAATAGGGCCGATGGGTCGCAGGCATTGAAATCATCGTCCAACTCAATCTGGCCAAGAATGGCGAACAGAAAGATTTCTGACCAGAGTTCCGGAGGAAGGGCGCGACGCGGATGAATAAGGTTCCTGTACTGTTTGTGTACGGCTTCCAGTGCGTCGCGTTCTTGCTCCATGGAGTGGAGCGTTGCCGGCAAGGCCGCAATTTTGGCACTTAGAGACGATATGTCCACTTCGATACTGGGCAGGATGGCGTTTTGAATATGCGACGCCTCTGGTTGTGTTGCCGGAAAGTTGGTAGTATGAAGACGGTGAAGAGATGGGGATGTTTCTAATTCGCGTTCATGGTGAACGCTACATTTGGGAAACGCGGCACAACGCGCGCACGCCATGCAGGACACTATTGTCTGGCTTAGAACGAACACGACACGTACATTAATGCCATACGGACCTGGGAATAGGAATTCAAGGCTTGGCGCGTCCAGACTGTGCTGATGATGGAAGTCCTTGTCAAGGAAAGAGTAACCCCGGTCCGCGCTCCATCGCGCCGCCGTCGGCAGGCAAACTCTTTCCATCGCTCTCAACTGACATCGTTTTTCTCCAACACACGTACGTGTGACAACGTCAATGTCGAGATGCATGTTTTTTCCCATACTTCTTATGCTTCTCGTCATAATTATTGACGCGTCCTTTTCTCAGCGACTCGGTTCTCTACTGTAACCCATACCGAGCAGCGTTCGGCATCACCGATCTTCGACGTCGTTGGCACCCGAGCTGTCCAGTCAGTTGTCACTGAGCACGAAGCTAATGCCATCGTGTTTGAGATTGCCAACATCAGGAAAAGTGTGTTGCGGACCTTACGTGCTACTAGTAGTGGTCGATCACAAAAGGTTTCTTCCAAACCACCATCTTCAGCCGCGTCATTGGACTCTCCGACGTGCCCACCAAAATCGTTTATCAGTTCGAGGAATCTGCTTTCTCGTAGGGCATCTGGGTGCGTATCTACGCCTTCGAAAACGCGTCCTTACCATTTCTTTCAGTGGCACTTTCCTCTTCGAGTCAGTTTGCCTTCGGAATGCCGCCGACTGTGTCCCAATGCACCAACTGTGGTGCTTTCACCAGACGCAGTCTGCATCATGAAGGGGAATACCAGAGCTCTGTGCTCCTCGAGCGGCTCCGTACCACGAATTTCCCAGCGACAGACGAGGAGATCTCGCACATCCAACTCACCATCTTACCCACTGTCTCTGACGACATATCATCTATTGATTCCAAAGTCGCATCCCTTCACGAAGTCATCAGGTCGATGGAGGAAGAGCGAGAGAGGTTGATAAACGTCCAGAAGAAGTACAACAACCTTATTTCCTTGCATCGCACTCTCCCCTCGGAAATCTGGTCGGAAATATTCATGCACACGCGTTCTGACTTCTCCGACTCCAATGCGTTTGATGCGTCTGGGTCTATATGGAAGCTCAGTCACGTCTGCCAGAGATGGCGCAACATCGCTTTATCCCTCCGTTCCTTTTGGTCGACTATGAATCTTTGTTTTCCGGAGGCGGCGCAGCATGAAGGAATGTGCAGCGCTTGGAGACGGTTATTCGGCGTTCCGGCCAAGGATTATTGGACGTATCTCTAATCGACGAAGATGGCAGACCCCGAACTCTGATATCTTAAACCGCATGCTCGAAATCGTCCTCGCAGAATCGTACCGGTGGCGGGAATTATATTTATCAGATTACCAAAGGCGTTTTAATACGCTCTACGCTCCACTTCATAATCGGCTTCCTCGTCTTGAGTGTCTGAGCCTTTATGATCTTCAGTTAGAGCCGAAGGAACAATCGGTTTTCAAAGTGTGTCCTCATCTCAGGAAATTGAGTCTTTGTTCTACAATGCCGCTGGTCGACCTGCCGTGGGACCAAATCACGGAGCTAGACCTTTCCTGTATGGAGCTCGGTGGCGATGAGGACCGCAGAGCATGTATGTCTTTGATTGGACGGTGTTCATCGCTTGAGATCCTCTCTATGCCTGGTGGGAACGGGAGGACGAGGACGAGGAATCGGCGTACACCCCGATCACCTGCCCAAATATACACCAGCTCGATGCCACGTCGGTGCTCCTCGTCAATACTCTAACGCTCCCTCGTCTACGGGAGGCTTCATTTCATCCTGTCCTTGCCACGGCTGACTATGCCCTGTCTTCATTCAAACATCTACTCATTCGTTCCAATTGTTTGAGCGCTCTCACCAGCCTCTCGCTTACCAATGTGTCCCTTGCTACCTCACCCGAACGGGTCCATTCTATCCTTTCCCAGACACATAGTCTCGCCTTCCTCAACCTAGAAGTAACCATGCGAGAATACGACGATGAGACGGATGCTAGCGACCGTGACCAAATAGTGGCGATCGTGAAATCCCTCGAGGTCATACCAACAAAAACTGTCACCTTCCTTCCCCTCCTTTCATCTTTGGACATTCAAATATGTAATCACTATGAACGATTCAATCTACGGTATTTTGGGCCTGTCGGCAGGTTTGCTTCATGGTCAAGGCGCGCTGGAAAGGGGACGATACGGTTGGCCGAGCAAGGCTTAGGACATGCCACTTTTCTGTGCAGGCACAGCATCTGGAGGATAGCATATATCGGGCAGCTGGGAGTTCGTCCCGCATATCTTCAGTGAAGCGGAAAGGTTCGTCTTCAATGCGCTGATTGACGAGGGGATGGACCTCGCTATACGGGTCACGTCGGATTTGACTAGAACCTTTGAAGGCAATGTGGTTTTCGCAGTTCCCAGTTGAATTGCGCGTTTCTCAAATTTACTTCCGCTCATTGAAGGTAGAGAACTTATCATGTGTGGAAGAATCTTTCTGACTCTGTCATGACAGCAGTATTTCTACATCTTTAATAGGGCTTTTGGAACTTGGAAATCCTCTAACTGGGACATGCACCGGCAATGTGAACCTGTTCCTTCTCCACATGAAGGATACCAGGCCTGTTCGTGTCATATATTGTCGGCTCCAGCTTGAATTGTCTACATGATTATGATTCTGCGATACAATATAATGAGGCACTTTTTCCGAGAGACGAGAGGAGCCGCAGCTTTGAAAGACCATTGAGGTTTGATTTCCTTCTACTCCATAAAAACGTTGCTACAAAGCGACTGCAGTTCCGGTCCAGAGATCAACAAGCCTCATGTCAAGGTGGTCTCGTTCGACCGGTACGCCAGTTTGAAGTTCTACTACTCTGCAACTGCTTTTGCTTGACCATATTACTTTCGACGTATACATAAGCTACAGTAGAAACTTTGAATATGAAATAGTTGCAGAGGATACATGACTTGTTGCCACTGGCCACGTGCTATCCCCTATTTCTTACTTTCGACCATCATGTTGGGAAGCGCTTTCTGACGCGTTCGGTGCCGAACACACCCTGAACTCCTTGCAACTGTAAACCAGTTGCGCTCGATGTATGTGTCCCATTAGCTTGTACGCGTCCATTTCTAAACCTACCTTCAGACACGTCGCTTGCTCTTCGCCATTCGTGTCACGGCATGTCGGTGTCGCTGTGCACACAATGTGGGACCATCTCCAAACCTAGTCTTCAGTATGTCTACGAACTTGAAACTTCCATCCTCCTGCACAACCTTCGTTCGTCCAATCTCCCCGCGACAGACCAAGAGTCTTCCCATATCCAGCACAACATTCTACCAAATATCGATACGGACATATCCTCCATAAGCGCCAAAATCAGGTCCCTTCAGGATGTTATTGCCTCCCTACAGCAGGAACGAGACGCGTTAGAAAATGTACGAGAAAGGTACCGAGGTCTAATTTCCCTGTGTCGCGCTGTACCCCTGAACTCTGGGAGCAAATCCTCTTCGTACGTTCACGAGGATGAGCAGATTGATGACGAGGATTTCACTGTTTCTCACCCGACTTGTTCCATTTGGGACATGGCCAAAGTGTGCCAGACATGGCGCGGCGTCGCTGTGTCGCTCCACTCGTGCTGGACAAAGTTACGTCTCGAATTCCCCGAAGACGGCAAGACCGAGCGGGACTTGTGGGCCTTGGAAGTAGCTCTTCAGCGCTCTGGGCAGCATCCTCTGGACATTACACTCATAAGCGGTTATAATCCCGCCGACTTCGATCCGTCCTTCCGCAACCGGATGCTCGCGATGGTCCATGCAGAATCGCATCGATGGCGGGATGCACGTTTGTTGGAATACGACATGAACTCGGATATCCTGTATGCACCTCTTCGCGGACGACTTCCCATGCTCGAATCGTTGTACCTATTTCTCTCTGGAGAATTCGACATCGACAGGCCAGTGGATGAGCAATCCGTACTCACTGTTTTCAACGACTGTCCGCGCCTTGCGAAAGTGGACCTGACCGGAACGCAGCTGGTTCAACTTCCATGGGCCCAGATCAGAGAGTTGCGTCTGGAGGACCGTTGTCGAATTTGGGTTGATGAAGCTTGTAGGCAGTTTGTGGGCCTGGTCGGCCGTTGTCCCAATCTCCAGGTTCTGCAGGCGCGTGCTTCGAGGTCGAAGAGAATGCTCCACTATCTCGCACCATCTGCCCTTCAATTCGAGTACTTGATACGGCTATTGACTTTGTCATAGACCGCCTCACTCTTCCTCATTTACAGGAAGTCATTCTTAGCAAGGATGTCAACAATTCTCATACCCAGACCTTGCGTTCTTTTCATCGCTTGCTCGAGCGTTCTCGGTGTGCCAGCAATCTCACTAGTCTCCAAATTCGAGATATCCCTCTCAACACTACTAATCATAGCGCCCACGCCCTTTATGTGATCTTCTCACAAATGACACATCTTGCGGTTCTTGATATCCAGGTGTCCATGGAACGCTTGGACCACGACTTAGCCGACTTTCGGGCGATGGACCAGATTACGAAAGTGCTGGACGCTCTAAGTGTCGCCTCACAAGACATTGTTACCTTCCTTCCCCGTCTCTCATCCCTCGACATTGATTTGAAACACCACATGCAGTCCGGATTTCCTTATTGTGGGTCAGCGGGTCTTGTTTCGATGCTCAATGCTCGATGGCAAGGCGATGACATGCGGGGACTCGCAAAGCTCAAGAGATTCCAGTTTTCTCTCAGTGCTTTAGAGAGGTATCTTGGGTGGCGGCTCTGTGGGGATGCTGACGAAATCGGCGTGTTTACCGAGGGCGAAGGTCGTATTTTGCATGACCTTGCGATGGATGGGATGGACGTCGCTATCAAAGTTCGATCCGTTGACTCGACTACAACAGTCAGCAGTAAAGTGGCTCAGCAGGTTCCCGGTGAACCTTCCGAGGAGGAGGCTGAATATCAGGCACTCCTGGAAGGCCCCGACGCGACGTATTAGACTTATTCGAACCAGGATTCGGCGACGGAGTTGACGATTCAAGCAGGACATTCAGCTCGCCGTTCGCGCCCAACTCGCGCGCACAATCCCTTCGGTCATTTATTCCGCGGGAGATTTTTGCCCCCATACCGATTGTCACGTCTTTTCGCTTCGATATTGTTCAATCCTAATCATCTCATTCAACGCCCATACCCTGGGCGTTTTCATACAACGTCGCGTCATTCTTGGGACTCGTTTGAGCTTTATTCATTTCTTCGTTCTACTATGCAATTTTCAAGTACTTACCTTGCAGTCTGCGCTAGACTTATTAATTCATTTCTTGACGCACAATTGTAAAAAGGGCATTTACAGTCAAGTACAACATCATTCAACAAACGAGTATCAGGTTGATACTAACAAAGTTCGCAGTCCAGTGAAGGAAGTGATCTGTTGCAACGGGTGAGTCGGGTGACAAGAGCACGAACACAAACACGTACCGACTCTCAAGAAGGGACCTGGCAATCTACTAACTGCGAGTCTCGGGGCTAGCACGTACGTGTGCAGTTTCATGACTTGTTGGTAGAAACCCTTATATCATGTATTCCCTGTGAATGGCCAAGCTGACTGCAGAACTTGTTGAACTGTAGTTCGCGAGGTACGAGCGGACGAAAGTTTGAGGTCTTTTGCGTGCTGTCTGCCAGAGCCGTCGTCCACGCTCTCGCAGTCAGTGTCATCGCGGGTGATATTTTGGTTTTCGTACAGGCCGCGGAAAAGGCGACATGACAAAACACCGAGGGAAGGCGCACCGGTTGAAGAGCGGAGAGTCCACGACAGCTTGAATTTAGAGCAGAGTAGCATAGTATTAGCTTTTCTTTGTGTAGATGTAGAGCTATGAGCTATCGATCGGAAATCCCGGTGCATGTGGCCGAATTTCTAGTATCGAAGGGCCTTGACGCGTAACAAAGTCACTTATTGGGAATGTCCAAGTCGAGCTCTTCGATAATTCGCTTTGCATGTGCTCGTGGCTTGATCTCGCATCTAAAGCGTAATGGATGTCTGGACGTGTCACAATTCGCACCCTCGTTCACAAAAACGCACAAAACTTACGAGATCATGCCAGACGCGAATCTCGCCTCGGTTGGCCCACAGCTTCGAATGTCAAACAAACTTAGAACAGCTGCAATTGAAAGCCACAGCTGGTCCACCGCCATGTATCGCCCAGGGCAGATCCGTCGTCCGTACCCAAAGGCGACCGAAATGTGATCGTGCTGTCGACCACCCATCTTGAACCGGCTGGGGTTGAACTTGGAAGGGTCGGGGAACACAGATGGATCGTGCAATATCGTCCTAGTACCATCATGACATGCAAGCACGTGTAATCAATGGCAATTGAACACACCAACTGTTCCCGATGACGGTGGTGCCTTTTGGAATAAAGTAGCCTCGGTAGTCATCATCCTTCGACACCATGTGAGGCAGACCCAAGGGCGCCACAGGATTTCGCACCTGAGCACCTCCTTTACGATACAGTCAATGTATGGCAGCGACATGCGGTCGCAAAAGTCGGGCATACGGCCATGGCCGACCACGGCGTCGAGTTCTGCCTGTGCTTCGTGCTGCACCTCGGGGTGCAGGACCACAGCGAGGAGAAACGAGGATAGAGAGGACACGATCTATATCTGCCGTCAAATACGGGAATTGAGAGGCCCCGAAATCATACATACACTCTCCGCCCCAGCTGACAGTAAACTTAGTACTAGGCGGCGCCACACAGGGATTCGCCACTCACCGGCCAGCGCAAGGCCCGCACACGCGCGCACCTTGGTCTCCTCGTCATCCCGGGGTCGCCCGGCTAGATTTCGCGTGTCTAATTCACTCAATAGATACGTGACGAAACACGGAGACGCGGTACCAGCCACCTGTTAAGTACTGTCAGTTTGGAGCAGAGGCCGAATGGAATGGTTCGGATAACATACCAACGCGTTCTTGACAAAGGCGTACGGCCCGTCGCGCATCCGTAAGACCGCATTACGCCAGTACTCTGCCTTCCTTTTGAAAGTAGCAAAAGGGAACCAACGCGGCACGTATTTGACTGTTGACGGGTAAATAGGCTAAGTTATGTTCGGCCCTTGGATGAAGTGAAAAGCTCACGGATTGGGAATATATCCACCAGAAAAGCACCAGGATGCGCCGCTTTCGCCATACCGTCCAGAGCAATCTCAGCTACCCTGATATAGTCATCGTCCTTGGAGTCCGAAATTTCCATTCCGTATGTCACGTTCATGATTATACTCGCAGAGTTGCTGTGGTCAGAAGATGTCGATGAGCACCGGAGGACGGTCCATTGGAGGAAAAACTCACTGCCTCAAATGCTCCATGAAATCCTCAGGAGTATAGAGTAGCCGCCGAAGAAGCTTCTCAACCTCTACTCTTTGGATGGGCCAGAACTTGGAGACAGCAGAAGGCTGAAAGTGACTGTAGAACATCTTGCGGTGCGCTTTCCATTTTTCGCCTGGTTATCGTTTAAGAGGCGGACACGCACAAGCAGGCTTGGGACTTGCCATATGGCATATGCCCAAAGCTCCAGTCCCATCCCATACTGCAAAGACACACGGATATAAGAAATTCCCCCTCCCACTTTATGCTTGCACCTACAGGTCGTTTATCATGGGCAGAGGACTCCGGTCCGAGTACATGGCGGATCGTTTCTCGAATAGGTCGTTTGCCGCCTCGTAGGTGTTGACAACCAGAATGGAGATCCCAAAGACTTGCATATAGACGAGGTCGCCTTCAAATAACAGGTCCCAAGTCAACTACATAGCATGGACTCGGATAGTTGTAGTAACTCACCGTGTCGTCGAGCAAGTGCATTGTACCGCTGCGCCTCGTTATCGCGTGGAATATCAAGTATGTTTCCAAGCATGGGAATAGGTTGCGGACCGGGTGGATAAGGCAGCCGAAGAGGATTAGACTTTGTCTTTTTGACGCGCCATTTCCACAGGACGAACAGTAGACAAAGAAACAAAGCAGCGAGTGCGTGGGTGGAGAGCATGTCGTGAGTCGTTCCTTAGACGCCAGGCTTTTACTTAAGGAGTTCCATGCTATCAGTGACCTCAACGAGGAGCCCGTGAAGTTTTCGTTAAACGGTTTATCTGGGCCGCGAGCCTTTGAGATGATGCGCTGATGTGCCACACCTCGGATGGTTACCGCATCACATCGAGTTCCGTGGTATGTAAGAGTCCGCTTTAGAATTGAAGCCAAGTGATAAGTCGCCAAACGTGGGTGGTGGTGGTGGTTTGGGTCAACAAGTGGTGTGGCACGTGAACGACCCTTCTCGCTCTCGAGAACAGGATTACAAGTCAGCAGTTAAAGTTGTATATTAAATTTACAGATAACAGGTACAAGGAAAACCGGACGCGTGTATAAACAGGTAAGATACCTATAAAGGGGGATTGGCACTCGCCACCAGCTGCTCGAAATAAGCCTGGAACCAAGTTCCCGCCTCGGGCGCATTCTGCATCGCATCTCTGCTGAACTATCAGATTCCGTTCTCACAAAAAAAATAGAGAAACAACGCACCCCTTCCCACAGAACCCATCATAGCGAACGGCACTCGTGTTGCTCGTCCCGTCACACTCCCCTCCAGGCTTAACCCAAACGACAGCATCTATAAGACTCGAGCCCGTGTTCAGAGTGGGCCGCATCCCAAAGCCAGCGCCTTTCACATTGCACCAGTCGCCCCACGCAAGACGGATATTCTGCACGCCCGATCGCGCCTGATCGACGATAAACTTGGCAGGGAATTGAGTGAGCAGAGGCGACAGCGCCTACAACACACGCGCGTTTAGCCACCATCAAAACACAGGACGCCGTGGGATGCTCACGTTGATGTAGTGGATCTCGTCGTAGTTTGGATCTCCTTGCGTGATAGGATCAGGCGAGGCGCACTGAGAGACGGAATTAGCCCGCGCGAGTGGGAGAGCGGTATAGATAGAAAGCGCACCTCAGGGCGTTGTAGTTTGCCACATCGGTAGCGAGCCCACGCACGAACTGCGGAGATCCAGCGGAGACGTATAGCTGATTGAACAACTGTGCAGCGGGCGCGAGGTTTGCAGGCCAGCCGAGCCACCCTGCATGGCCAGCGTCCAGGTACATGTACACCCCAACTTTGTTCAGCTGCTGCATCGCGTACGTTACGCCTGCCTAAAAGCATCGCTCAAAACATCGGAAACAGACGCTGGTGATTCACGAAAAGTAGTACATACCTTGTACGCAGTTTGAGCACCATTGCATTTCGCGACGCTCAAATTGGTGACAAGATTAGCAAGCGAGTCGGGTTCCACGACAGCGACGACGCGGACGTCCGGGTATTCTAGTAAATTGAGATCCTCAGTTCGTGGTAGATCACCGTCTAAACGCAAAATTACTCACTGGAAACTTGCGCAACGATCTGATCAATGTAGTTCTCGTACTTGCTCAGACCGTCGTCGGCGATGCTGAACTCTCCGTTGGACGCCAGAGCGGCGCAGTCCCGGTCGGGAAGATCATAGACCACGATCTGCACAAGGTACTTTTTCCCAGAGGATTTTCCCAAAGCCGAAGCGTCCGCCAGGTATGTACCAAGGTCGGGAACTTTGGCAACAACGTCAAGCCAGATGAAGGTTGGGATGTTTTGGACTGTTAGAGCCTTGACAGCTTGAGTGGAGTCGGTCATCACGGCAGCCGCAGCTTGCACTTCAGCGGCATAATACGGAGAGAGATAAATCTATCGAAAGCCACGTTTATCGGGAGACTCCCATTGTGGAACATACTGACCTCATAGCCAGTGAAGGGATTGCCTTCCGTAACAGCAGTTGAAGACGCGGTTGCAGAAGTTCCAGTGACTGTAGCAGACGCCGATGATGATCCTGCCACAGTGGAAGTAGGGGCAGAGGACGAAGGTCTAAAAATATCAAAGTTAGTACTGGTTATAGAGCGCTGTAATTGTGATTCACATGCACTGCGAATAATAGTCGTTGCTAACAACGCAGGTCGAACCGTCTGCACACGTGGTGTCGCCAGCTTAGGGAGTTATCAGCTTTAAAATCTCTGGGCGCACGATGGCTCGATACTCACACCAGCCGATGCCGCCACATTGACCCCAAACTGGAGACACAGAGCACACTAAGGTTGGGAGAGAGCTGAGGACTGCTAGAGAGCTTAGGAGGGTCAACATTTTGGAGTGAGATGAAGACTGTTATTCTAGGATGCCTTTATATCTTCTGGATATCGCGCAGTCGTTCTCAAAGACGACGACCCCAGCAAGCTGTTGAACCGGTATTCCACCGACCACCAGTAGCGGAAAGACGTCGGTCACCACCATGCTATCTGACGAGAGGCAACCCAGAGCGATGTTCCTGGAAAAGTAGCGTCATGACCTAGGCAAGAGGGTCATCCTGTGAGACCGGTAGCTAACTCGCAACCATGAACGGCACATTCTCGGTCTCGTGGTGAGCCCACAATAGCTAATGAAGGTGAACTTTCACGGACTTGAACGAGCAAAGATAGTGCATCAGGAACTAGAATACGAAGCTGGAAAAGGGAACTCACATTGGGTCACTAAAACAGTCCGACACGGATCGCGTGCTCAACCTTTTCACGTATCTCGTGTCCTTCCCCGAAATCTCACCGAGTGGCTAAGGCTTTCGGAACAAGGCTTGACAGCAGTTGATAATCTGGAATAGTACGCATTGTTTCAAGAACTGATCCAGAAAACTGTAAACATCGAGATAGAAAGACCAAAAGCAAGAATCCCCGAATACCGATTAAGATTACAGCGAGTTACATGAGCCTACTTGAAACGTTGTTTGTTCAGCGTTTCCTCGTCGAACTAGGCGGGGGCGGTAGAAGCGGAATGCCACTCAATCCCCCAGACGACTTCTCTGCTCCCGTGGAGCCCAGCAGATTCGTCGTGTTCGTGGACGTCGGTTTGTTACGTCCAGGAATTGCGATGCTGAATGTCTGACCTTCTTTGAGACTATAGTCCTTCTTCGGTCCCGCTGGGACGTGTGGGGAAGGTGTATCAGCCTCAGGTTCCTTCTCGATTGTGCGAGCGGCCTTCCATCGCCTGAAAGATCTGTGTCAATGGAGATTCAGTGGGTAAGAGAACCATCTGTTACTTTTCATAATCCTGAATGGCAACATCTAGGGTCCTAGTAAGTAATGCACTAGTGTAAAGATGAGGCGGACACACTAAAATCAAAACTTTCAGTCCTCTCGGTGAAACCAAGGCCGATGTACGCCTTCTTGCCCGAGTCTTCCACTCGGACTACAAAATATCGAGAGGAATCGAGAACAGCCTCGACGCAGGGGTGTTCGGGATCATAAGGAGCTTTTGCGAAGACTGATAGCCATGAGCGACGCGAGACGAGGTGACTAGAAAGATCATACGTTCTCCTAAGCATCCATCAGTGTCTTGGCTGTGTTCGACGCTTGTAGCACATACCAGTCGAAGCGTCCTCAAACATCAAAACAGCACCCGTGGAGCCCTTCTCGATGATTCTAAGACGTCCTTTCCACAGCGGCTGGCCGAGGTCGCCCCATTCCATGGCCCGATGTCCTTCATTCTTCTTCAATGGTGGAATTTTGTAGACTGAGTACCCGCGTCAGCTCGTTCACAAGGCAGAAGCAGGGCGATTACCCGATATTTCCCGTGCAATATACAGGATTGACTCGATTTCATCGTCAAAGCCGTCCATGATGGGGCGGAGGACAAGATGCCAATGTCACTGTGGGCGGTGCCGGTCGCCTCGTGTTGATCAGGGCGCCGATCGTTGCTCATTCACCACTGCACACGAATTTGAAAGTGAGTGTACACACCACTGTCCTCGTTGAAAGCTATTTAAAGTCAATTAGTTTAACCGTATAGGTCCATCGGTACCGTATATTATTCTGTACTAGAAACAATCTACTATCCTTCAGAACTCATCGGATGAGTCCTCCATTTCTTATCGCCATAGATATACTTAGTGTCCAACGAGTTTGCGACAAGAGCGGCCTTGTGAAAGCTGAAGCAGATTACTGAAAAGGGTCTAGAGAAGAGCGCCATACGTTTCATGAAACTCTTAGGACTTCTTGGAAATCTTGTACAAAAAGTTACCTGCCACTTGGAACCGGAATCGCAAGGAGAATCGGACACTTCATACAGGTAGCGCCACAACTACCCATTCGGGTTATTTCCATCGAGAGCATGCTGCATCCATCTTACGATGCTGCTGAAACACTGTTCTAAATCAACAGTGCCGACGTTACATGCGGAGGAGCTACATTGTAAAAACAACTTGAGCACATTTTCATTGACTGACGGCGCGCCTCAGTCCCAGATCTCCAGTCAGTATTTCAGGTACCCCTACATGAGTGATCCCGAGTTTTTAGTTTCCTCTTCAAACTTCCATTGACGCCACCTCTTCCGGCCCATATCCGTCAACATCACGTCAGATTCCTCTTTCTACGGATCGAGCTGACTGTCTTCGTTGCTGGCTTTGGACGTCTTGAAACAGTGTGCGCAAGATTCCGAGTCGCAATAGTGAACCAGGGTGTTGTTATGCGTTACGAGTATGTTGATGCTCCTACATCCCGCCATAACAAGGAGAACAAAGAACTCGTTGTAACTGTTCGCCGATACGAACGCGTTCACGCGTCCGGCTAATATACTCACTACTAGATCCGAATAAGTAGCAAACTAGCTTGACAAATTTGCGTCGCCAGCAAGACGCGTCGTTCGGATAAGAGCCCACAATCGGCCGACGTAGCCGCGTGGATGACGACGGCTCGGCACGTGCGCGGGATATGTCTCAGCGTGATTATCTGATAAATTAGTTACCTTTCTCCAACTGTTACGCTCACAATGTTGTCGAGAATATCAAGGTCCGCTTCACAAACGACTGCGAAGACGTCCAAGGCATCGAGCTCAGCGCTCAAATATGGTGCCAGGCGCGGATTGGTTCAACCCTCTGGCGCTGAAAGGGCGAGCGTCGTCGACTTGCCTTCTACATATCAGCATGAAACCCAGTTTACACCGCGATCCGGTTCGTGCTTCTTTCCGGGCAGCGCCAGAGGATGCTGACGGCCAGCTGCTTTGTTAGATATGCTCGGTTTCAAGCTTCAAGTCCCGCAACGGGAAGGTTCCGTAAAAGAAAAAATTCGGCCCATATACCTTGACATGCAGGTGGGTCAGGCAGACTATGCGTGTTTGGGACAGTAATTCACTACCTGATTCCTGTCAGGCTACGACCCCAACCGACCCCCGGGTGTTGGACGCCATGCTCCCGTATATGACCGATCTGTATGGGAATCCTCACAGCCGGACACACGCATACGGCTGGGAAGCTGAGCAAGCAGTGGAAGATGCGCGCAAGGTACGACTTGCTATCTGTGCCTGCGTCATGATCTAACACAGTTCTCCAAAGCATGTTGCTGACCTCATCGGCGCTGACCCAAAGGACATTGTCTTTACTTCTGGTGCGACTGAAACGAATAACATGGCTATCAAGGGCGTCGCTCGGTTCCACAAGGATAAGAAGAGGCATGTTATTACAACCCAGACCGTGAGCATTTGAGGAATATTTCAATTGCCTGGAGACTAAGTTGCTCTTCTGCCGCAGGAACACAAATGTGTCCTCGACTCTTGCCGGAAGCTCTCAGAGGAAGGGTTTGACGTCACGTATCTGCCCGTGAAAACGAACGGAGTGGTCGATCTCGAGGTCCTCGAAGCGGCTATCCGTCCGGATACATCCCTCGTCTCTATAATGACCGTTAACAACGAGACCGGGGTCATTCAGCCTATCAAGGAAATTGGTGCACTCCTGCGCAAGCATCGTGGTGTCTATTTCCACACAGATGCTGCCCAGGCCGCCGGAAAGATTCCTTTGGATGTGAACGAAATGAATGTCGACTTGATGAGCATTTCAGGACACAAGTTGTACGGTCCTAAGGGTATCGGAGCTGCCTACGTTCGCCGGAGACCCAGGGTCAGGCTGGAACCCATTATCAGCGGCGGTGGACAAGAGCGTGGGCTCCGTAGCGGTACTTTGGCTACCCCCTCGTCGTTGGACTTGGAGAAGCCGCCCGGATTGCTAAAAAGGAAATGAAGGTGAGTTGCAGCGCTTGCTTCTTGTCCCTTGATGAAATCCGCACTTGATTTTCATTGATTCTGTGAATGGAGTGACGTTGTGCGGCTCGACCTCACTACGCGTCAGCTTCATCATGATCCATGTGCAGGGGTACTGATCTCTCGTTTTCTCCTTCTCTCGGGGTCCTTAGTAAATCTTTTACTAAATTCAGTTTCAGCGGGACCACGTTCGGGTTAAAGAACTTTCTGAACGTCTGATCAAAACCATCAATTCCCAAGTAGACCACGTCATTCGAAATGGCGATGTTGAAGGTTACCCGGGCTGTGTTAACCTCAGTTTCTCGTACGTTGAGGAGAGAGTCTCTTGATGGCGTTGAAGGTAAAGGAACATCATTTGACTTGCATCCTCCGCCGATTAATTTGGTGAACAACAGGACATCGCTCTATCGTCGGGCAGTGCCTGTACATCCGCTTCGCTGGAACCGTCCTATGTTCTCAGGGCGTTAGGTGACTTGGAGTTCCTCTACTAGTATGCGCAATACTGACTCATTTTTCCTAAGGCGCTGCTGAGGACATGGCCCATTCGTCTCTCCGCTTCGGAATCGGGCGATTTACGACCGAGGCAGAGATTGACTTTGTCGTCAAGCATATTGTCAACACTGTCAATAGGTTACGCGAAATGAGGTGAATATTGATTGATTGACAGGTTGATTGTTCGTGCACTCTTACTAACATACGTCTTCTTCAGCCCGCTCTGGGAAATGGTCCAAGAAGGAATCGACATTAACTCTATCGACTGGTCACAGCATGGCTAGATATATATTAATCTTTTGTTCCATAGTAGTCGTATTCCTAGCCGTATTCGTATTCACGTTTTGCATAACGAAAGGCCTTCTGTAGTTCGGCGTGTTTGTTCGGCGTTCGCGGTGCGCAGGCTCTTCGGAAGCAAATTTTGATGACGCCTTTATTTCGGACCGGTACTAAGGGCACGGACCAGGTGCCTTCGCACTCCGCCGCGGAAGTATTCAAACTCAGCCTGATCCCAACCTTTCCCTCGCACCACCAGCAGCTGTCCCCAGACCATGTCCCGCCGTCTCTATCTAGGAAGTAAGCAATTTTTAGGCTCTGCTGGATCCCTTTTCATGAACTGCTCGCAGAATTGCCCCACGACACCCGGTCGGACGACGTCACCAAAGTCTTTGACGGCTATGGTCGTATTATCGACTGTCGCGTAATGACAGGTTCTTATTTTTGCAAGTCAACGAGGCAGTGTTTTGATAGACGACTTTCAGGTTTTGGTTTCATTGAATACGAAAATGCAAAGGTCGCGATCGCTCTTCCTCTATTTTCGTGGCGCGGTCTTTTAACAGCCTTTTTTTTTAGGATGCCGAAGATGCTCTTCGCGACTTTGCAAACAAGCCGTTTATGGGCGCCAAGTATACTTTTACTTTTTTTGGATGAGAACGGCTACTCATCTGCTTACGCAGCATTGTCGTTGAGTTTGCAAAGGAAAGCAGACCTCGTCGTGACCCATATGACGACCGAAGGTGGGAACGGCACTCTGATATACGTATTCGCGGTTCAGCTCATCGCCTACGACAGGGCTCCTCGTGCGCGCCGACCTCAAGGAATCCGCATCCTCATTCAGAACCTTCACCGCGACGTCAGCTGGCAGGTATGGTTCAACCGCTGTTATCTTTCCTCCACACGGGCTCGAGTTTCTCGACGATAAAACAAATCACTCTTCGATGGGGCATTGGCCGGATTCTTGCGTTCTTCGTTCCCCACGTCTCTTTTCTCTGGTTGGACGGCCTTGGAACCTCACCCGTTGTTCTCTCGTCTCTGGCACGATGGACCCTAACATAACGTTACCCCGCATGTAGGACCTGAAGGACTTTGGTCGGGAAGCCGGCAATGTGTCGTTCTCCGACATTGACAGAGATGTTCCAGGCCAAGGGTTGGTCGTGCACGCGTTTTCCTGATTTATCGTCTGACCATTTGTGCAGAATTCTAGAGTATCTCACCCGTGACGATGCTGATCGCGCTGTCAAAGAATTGGACGGCCGTGAAGTCCGTGGAATGAAGGTGTCAGTCGCTCTGGATGATAGCGTAAGTCCAGGAGTACGTGTAGTTGGATTCTAGTCTCATTTGTTTTTCAGCGCTCTGGCCCGGACAACTATCGTCGCGATGACCGCCGTGATGATCGTCGTGATGACCGCTACCGCGACGACCGTCGCGATGACCGTGGGTACGGCAGGGAAGATCGCTACCGTGAGGACCGCTACCGAGACGATCGCTCCTACTCGTCCCGCCGCGAACGCTCAAGGTCACCTCGTCGAGATTATGAGGACCGCAAGCCGGCACGATCCCCACCTCCCAAGAGAGATTATGATGATAGAAGGGCAACAGGGTATGATGATTACCGGCGGTCGGCTTATGATGACCGCAGAGTACCTGACTATCCTGAACGTCGTAGGGATGACAGAAGACGCGACGAGAAGGATGATCGGTACGACGACCGACCCGCAAGGTCTGCAAACGGAGATGGAGGATGGACTCGTTAGGTGACTGGGATTTTCTGGCCACACAAAACATTAAACCGGGCGAGGACGGCGTGTTTTCACAAACGGTTATCTTTTTGGACCTTCTGTTCTCCCAATTGTTCTATATCCGGATCCGTGTACTATTCTGCTCATCGTCAATACTCGTAACGTGCGGACTGCTGCGATCTTATTTCCGATCACTCGAATGTGAGGACACCAATGGTCGACCGTAGGGTTCGAGGAACAGACCAGGTGGATCAAAGGTGGATGGCCCTACAGTACTTGCCGCCGGTACACGTAGGGTGGTGAGGAGCGCTTACGACCAACATCAGGAAGGCGTTCCGGCAACATTCATTATTACCTCCAACAACTACTCGAGGTTCAACAAGTTGCATAGATTTGCATTGTATATCGCAATCTGGCCAGAGCGTTCCAGGTTTTGTCTCCCGCCACTGTATATGGACCGGAGATGGAACCGTCTGTCGTGCAAGAAGCAACTCGAACACAAGGGTATGTATATTGTACAATATTAACATGATGTCGATATCTATTCCTTTGTAAGAAAGATGATGGAAGAGTCCTGGTCGAGTCCCAACCAAGCAATGTCTTGTTTATCTCGGTCCGAAGTAAGCTCCGTCAAGTGGTCGCCCTCCATGAGCGCCCACACCGTGATATCAGATACGTTGACTTTTGACTTGGTTAGCTTGCGAAGCTTCTGTCGGAGGATATGAAGCTGCATCGAGGGTAGCACTCGGATCTTGTTCGGCGGTGTAGCGAGGACGTCTTTAACCCCATCTGACAAGGACAGACGACGATAGGCATTGAGTTCTGAGTATGTGTGTTTGTGGTGCATCAGTATACAATTTCGTGTAGCCAAATGGCCGAAGACAGACCTATCAGGCGATTTTTCATCCGGTCCAGGCTGAGCGGGCGCTGGGCGTCGGGGTCTTCCAACATGCCGTGCTCTAGAAGGTGTGGGGATTTACAAGATGAGCTGATGAGGTTGCAAGGGGGGAAAGGAGAGACTTTTACGGAGGGCATCCCATTGCGGATGCGATTGGCGCCGTTCTTCGTCGGAGCCGGTGTCCTTCTTGGCAATGTGCGACAAGTAGAAGAGCTCGCAGTCTGTGCGTTCGCGAGTTGAAATCTATTTGCGGGATTTTAAACTCGCCAGATCAGAGTGGGGAACGGGCGATCTTAGCGGCGTCTTGGGACTTACGGCGGTTGCGTCGAGGGTTTTCAATGACGGTATTTTTGCGATTATCAATTGCCTCGAGTAGCGCGCCAGCTCGCTTCCTAAAGGGCAGAGTTATGTATGTATCAGCATCATGGCGCTTACATGACAGATACCTTGTTCATCGAATAAAGGGTTGTCTCGGACATACAGAGCTTCCAAGCTCGGGAACCACCGGTGAAGGGCATCTATCGCGCTCCAGGAGTGCAGTTTGTTCGAGGACAAGGAGACCGATTTGATGACCGACGTGGGACGTTGATCGGGAGCCGGATACGGGATCGACTGTATGTCATTCGAGGACAATATAACGCGGGTCAGGCTGCTGACCGTGAGTTTAACGCTTGCCGCCATGTGGGTTGGGGGGGTGGGGGGGCAAGAGAAGGAAGGCTTACGCGATGTAGGGCTGTAGGGACTGCAGAATGTGAACCCAGTCCCCCAGCTGATTGCTATCGAGATTTAGTGTTTCTAAAGGCGAAGCGCCTGAGTTGGAATCTGCAACGTTGCGCGGGATATCGTCGGAGGAGAGATGATCAAGGCCGTTATAACCCAGTTCGACGACTTGGATCTGGGGCATGAAGGCGATGATGCGCTCCATCTCCGACCAGGATGTGAGGGTCTTGTTCAGCTGGAGGACGGTGAGCTTGAGAAATGCCGACGACAGTCGGGAGACGTCTTGAATAGGCTGGAAACGATTTGCACTAGAGAGAAAACAGTTAAACAGTGAGTCATAGTCTAGCGTAACCGGCGAGTTTACTTGAGTGCTAAACTATCAAGCAGGTCGAGTTCCGAGGTAATTGACGCGACGGCTTCCCAGGAGGGCAGCAGGCTCATGGAAAGATTCAAGCCGCGTACATCTGGCAGAAGAGCAGCAGCAGGTGAAAAAAAGGCGCCGGAGAGAAGCACTCAGAAACTCACTGGGACAAGTGTTCGTGATGGCGCCAGGCTCGTCTGGCCGTGAAACGAGTTGGGCATCGAGACTGATTACCCGCAGCTTTGCGAGATTGGAAAACTTTTGCCTGATCTTGTCGAGGTTGGCAGCCTCAACCTGGATGGCGCCGTGCGATGACCCTAGCACGATCTTTTCAATCGATTGGGAGCCGTGTGGGAGCTCTATATATTTCGCGTGAAGCGCCTCAAGGAACGGCACTCCGTATGATACATGGGCAGATGGCCGAATGAATGAGCCGGCGTGGGGGATCCTTTTTTACACACACAACAAAGGCTTTGAATGGGGTGCGAGACGGAGCGCGTTGATGAGATGCCCTCACCGACAGGAGAAGTACTGTTTTCCGTCCTTGATGCCGCTGTGTTTGCCGCGCTGGGGATCATCCCACTCGACGCCGAGCCAGGCGCCTGTAGTGCCGTCGACGCTGCCCGTGAAGCGGACGGTGCCAATGTGGCCGGCGAGGCTGATGCGGGTTCCAATCTCAGGCAAGGACATGTCAAACGTGCACCAGAACTTTGAAGTTCAAGTGTACTCGTTAAGGGTGGTTGATCGCGTGGTTGTTTTGACATGTCATTTGTTCGTGGCTTCGGCGCGTCAAGGCAGCCGAAGAGAGCGGCGTCAGCTATCACGCGCTCGTATTATTGGGAAACCCCCGGTTTTCACCAATGCTGAGTATCAAAGGCATGGTTCGACCTGGCCGTGCTCTGCAGCGAACACGAGCAATTGCTGCCCATATGAAGTCCACGCTGGCCGCCGCCGACGTACGTACTGATATACTCGCAGTCCTGTACAGGCTAACATGCATTTCCTGGTAGCCGGTGGTCAGGTTTGAGTCGCGCGGGTCTATGAGGATATACAACCTGAGCCGGGAGCGCAAGCTGAATACCTTGACGGACGAAATGCTGGACCTTATGCGTCCGAAGATACAGGTGCGGTGTAAGCATTTTCCTCCGGCGCAGAAATTCACCCGACGACAAGGCATGGCACGACGCGGACACTTGCGGGATAATATGCGGCCTAGGCACCGGGAGAGCATTTTGCGCTGGCGGCGATGTTGTCGGTGAGTGTGCGGGGGTCTTGTGGAGTATCACAGCGTTTGACGCGTTGTAGCTGTTGCCGAGAAAGCAGCAAACAAGGCCACCAGAGGGAGAGCAAGTGAATTCTTTGTGAAAGAGTGCGTTGCCTGTCCTTGCCTGTTTGTCAAACTTGACAAAAAACACAGATTTGAACTGGATTTCCTGTTGGCCACACTGCCTAAACCATATGTTGCTATCATGGACGGCTTCACCAGTACGTCTGTCGTACTCGATCAGCCAAATGGTCATTTTTGATATGTGGATTTAGTGGGTGGCGGTGTCGGCCTTTCAGCACCTGCCCAGTTCCGAATCGCGACTGAAAATACTGTCTGGGCTATGCCAGAAGCAGCGATAGGCTACTCTCCCGATGTCGGTGCTACATATTATATGTCGCGTCTTGATGGCGAACTAGGGACTTATCTCGCGCTAACTGGAGCGCACGTCAAAGGCCGTCACGCATTGTACGACATACGGTTACCCTTCCCAACCATTTCGTTAACATTGTTCTAGCGAACTTGGTCTCGCCACTCATTACATGTCATCCCGCCAAATACCCATGCTGCTCGAGGCCCTATCTGGTATTGAAGGCATCAATGCAAAGGAAATCATCAACGATGGTCAGGAGGAAATGACTGACGAGGAACTCCAACAAGCAAAAGAGGAAGACGCCCGAGAGGAAGGTGCGCGTAGGAATGATGACGATGCCGGTGCATCGCCAGACGATGCCGATGTTGAGAACATTCTCCCTGAAGAGGACCCGGCCAATCTTCCCGAGGGACTGGACTTCTTCCCGCTGGTCAACGACACTATCCTGCAATTTACCGCCCAAAGACAGCCAGAAGAACCTCGCACGCCACTGCGTGGAGATGTTCGGGTCGCTCTTGATCACTCTTTCAGTCACGATACCGTCGAGGCCATCGTCGAGTCCTTGACTGCTTATGCACGGAGCCGGAATGCCAAAGTCAGCACCTGGGCAAAAGATACACTCGGGCTTTTAGCTGTCCAGAGTCCTACTAGTCTCAAGGTCGCTCTCGAAGCCATTCGTACCGGCTCAACCATGTCACTCAGGCAATGCCTTGAAACGGAACTTAACATCGCGCATGCTTACTGCGTTAGTCTTAAATGCTCTACACAAACAATCTATCTGACTCTTATTCAGCTGGGCGCCAGTCCCGACTTTATTGAGGGTATAACCGCCAAGCTCGTCAGGAAGTGTCCTCCCGTGTGGGATCCGCCTCGATTGGAAGAGGTTGATAGCACTATCCTGGGACGTTTCTTCGCCACCAACTCTCCCTATGTTACCACCGACGCGCCAAAGTTTGGACTCTCGGACGACCAGTTCCAAATTTTGGAAACGCGTATTACTCCCTTCCATGAATATGGTCTCCCCTCCGAAGATGAAATCGAGGACGTTATCCGCGGCCTCGCACCCAACTCGCCTAGTCTAAGCATGACGAGGACAGAGGTCATCACTTTCTTTACAGATCATCACAAGGATCGCTACGAGGACGTGAAGGATAAAGTGGAAGAGGTCGTCGACCGGAGATGCAGGATCGTGGATAACAGTGATGGCAACTATGAGTGGGTCGCATGGGATCGAGGCAGTGGTTTGCTTCAGACTGAGGATGGGGAGCCTGTTCATGAGGAATTCCCGAAGCAAGACAAGGTCGCCGAGGACGAGGGGCGGAATCGGCTACTAGGCAGCAAACAACTACTGAGTCGGAACAAGCGGGTGCGGTTGACGAGAACAGTTCTGCAGCGGACTCAAGCGAGAAGAAGGAATCCAAAAACTAAGTAGATGAGTGACGTCTTTTCGCCACTTTAATTAGCTGTTGCTCATTATACACTTACACATTACCAATAATAGTAACAGTCGAGTTAACGCCACAGCGTACCCGGGTAATGGGTGGGGATCCATCGAGGTAAGGCTGCACACATAGTTTGGGATTCCACAGTTCATAATGAAATGGTTTCTGTCATCAAAACGAGCAAGGAACCAACAACTGAATCCGAATCCAAAACCCATCATGCCGTCAGCGCGTGAATGCTATTTTAATGAACTGGTTTCGACCTTCACGGCTCTCGCTACCCTTTGCTTCGCGCAAATGGGGTACAAGCACCTGTCAGTGAAGCCAGCAAGCTGTCCCTGACTGGACTCGTATACTAACCTGCATTGCTATTCATCAACATCTGCATGACGATAACACAGCAGATGGAACAGATACAGATACCGTCATGGCCCAAAGATTCCGAATCCGAGCACGATCTGATCAATATGCAGGACAGGACGAGCAACGATGGGCGATGGCCATGTGGTGGTGCCGTTCTTTCATTCCCATGATTAATATTGGAGGAGGGCGACCCGAGCCGAGAAGCAGAAACTAACGCAGTCGCCGTTAGCTGCGAACTTGGCGACCGACCTGGCTGCTTGATGCTAGATCGACACGTGTGTAGTACTATAGGAACACAGCCCCGTTCGGTCTTAACAGGACGTTTACCAGGGGGGAGGGGAGATGAGATCAAGGACGGAACGGAATCTTCCCTTTTGGTGCGACGACTGCTTCGGGAAAGCATGTTTCGGGGAAACGTTAGACGTCGTGGCACAGAGTTCTGGTGACGGGAGCCTGCAGGATCTAGATAGTCCTGGACCGTGACACCAAACCGTGTTTTCCATGCACTCGGATCGCTGGTTCCCGTTGTGAAATGAGTTGCGTGGATCAACGGGGCGACTTCAGGAAGTACAGCCAGTTACTATCGAGCGGAGAATAGCGGTGGCATTTTGGGTCATGGTTTTGAAAAAAAAAATTAAGATACGAAAAAGGTGGCTTCGGGAATAAAGCCCGGTATAAAAGGCTATCGGGGGACGGGTCAGCAGCCCAGCCAAAATGTCCAACGCCATCGACCTGCCCGCGTACCAGCTTGCCCTCTTCGTCTTTTGCTCCCCGTTCGGCGTCGCGTATGTCCTATCATCGTTATACAGGATCTTCCGCGTCGCGCTTTCCATCCTCAAGGCGTCAAAGCCAAAGGGACGCGCAGTAACTCTATCGGAATTTGACATCCACCCCGACACCGGCTTCATGCCCTGCAAGCCCCTCCCTCCACTGCCCGAAAAGTACGCTGCATGGACACGCGCATTATCCGAGGCATGCGACGTGCTGACACTGGGCGGAGACGACAGCGAGGAAGCGCTGAGGATGCGGGAGAAGGGCGAGTCGTGGAGATCCACAATACGATCGGTAAGCGCCATTTCGTGCAAAAGCCTGAAAATCGCCCGCTGATTGTGTGTGGATTTGCCGCTAGTGGCCTGTGCTCGACACGATCGATCTTCAAGGGGAACTGCCCCTGCTCCAGCAGGCACATCGCGTCCTCGCGTTCCTCCTCCATTACTATGTGCACTCGAGCCCGCCACCGGGCGACGCGTCTTCGAAACACGTACCCGCGTCATTGGCCGTGCCCCTCGTCGCCGTGTCCCGCACCCTTGGAATCGCCCCGATTCTGACGTTTGCCGATACTGTGTTGTGGAACTGGGAATTGATCGACTCTACTAAACCCGTTTCCGTTGATAACATGCGGATATTGGAGGTTTTCTCAGGAACGGAGGATGAGCGCATGTTTCATGCCGTATCAGCGACCGTTGAGTTGCGAGGCGTCGAGGCACTGGAGATCATTGACAGCTTCAACCACCTGTCGTCTCTTTCGTCACGGGCATCAGTCGCTAGGATTAATAAGGACCTTGCGCGACTCACGGGGATAATAGAGGACATCAGCGAAATTATCCAGTCAGTGCAACCACTCTGTGATCCGCATGTCTTCTACTGGGGTGTACGTCCATGGTTTTGCGGAAGCGATGCCACTGGGCCAGATACTCCAGGATGGATATACGACGGAGTGCCAAATTCGCATCTTCTAGACCTCAGTGGACCGTCGGGTGGGCAGAGCACTACAATTCACGCGCTAGACGCATTCTTCGACATTGACCATAAGCCCCGCCCGAGACGGCCAGATGAGCTATCGCTGGGATGTGGCGACGGGGACGGGGGTTTCATGCAGAGGATGCGAAGATACATGCCCGGGCCTCATCGCCAGTTCCTCGAACATCTTGATGGAACGCCCATAACGGTACGGGAGCTGGCGCTAACGACACCGGCGCTAAGAGACGCCTACGACGATACGATCATGGCGTTGAAGCGGTTACGGGATCGCCATATGCGTGTGGTGTGCCGTTATATTGTTAACATGTCGCGCTCGAGACCGGATGTCCCAGCGGGGTGCCCGGTGAGTGCTATGATTGACAAGTTGGCGCGCGGGGAGAGTGAGAATGCGCTCAGGGGGACGGGTGGGAATGAGTTGTCGATATTGTTGAAGGCAACGCGGGACGCCACTAAGCGTGCCATGGTGCGGAATCAAAACTCATCATGAGGACGGTGTGATGGTGGTGCTGGACGGTAAAAATACGAGCCCACTAGATACCATGGGAGCCGGGCGAATCGTATGCATCTTGGATTCTGGAAGACTAAATTATTTACATTGAGCATCGATGTACTCTATAGATGTATCTTAGTTACTCACATTTGGCCTAAGTAGTTGGCGCGTCTGTAATGGAATACCGGAGCCGAGGATTTATGCAGGTGTGATACCAATAAAGTGCTTAGTAGATCATGGTTACGAGAGGGAGAGGATAGAGTTTAAGGATTGGGCTAAGCGATGTCAAGCAAGAGGGATGTCGACGTTCCAGAGTGGCGGTAAATATCAATAATGCTGATCGACGAGTCAAAGTTAGCAACGTGGGAGCCACACCGCTCGAGCCCGTCGATCTCGTGGAAATCGCAGTGATCATGGGCCGGGTACGGCTATCATGCAGCCCATATGCGCCATGCTTGATGGTCGGTAGCAAGTCGCCACAGGGCGACATGCGGAGATTCACCTGAGGCGTGGGAAGAGGCACGTGGAGTGACTCAACGCGTGTTGTCACCTTTTCCGTCACGCGCCCAACGACTCACTTACCACCACCACCATCATGGCTCCTACGCTCGACTCTGGCATCGCAACGCGTCTCTACTCCACCAGCCCTGATGACACGGAATTCTTTGACCAACACTATGTGCTCCAGGTTCTCGGCATCAAGGAGGTGAATCAGGCCAAGTCTGGCATGCTTCGTTGCCGCATCATCTTGTCCGATGGCCTGCAGTACCTTCAGGCTATGCACACTAGCACCCCTGAAGAATCCGTAGCAAAGCGTGGCATCGAAAAGTGGTCCATTGTCCGCGCCAAACTCAGTTGCAGTTTCGTGCAAGAGAAGCGGTACGCGTCGCACGGTCTCCGTTTCAAATGGGAGCTGACACACACGCGCCAACAGATTGCTCGTTATCAGCGACGTCGAGTTCGTGGAACAGCACAGTGAGAAGATCGGAGATCCCGCCAATCTCAACAAGTCGGGTGACGACAGCCCTGCAGTTGGCGGGGACAACAAACCGGCGTCTTCTTCAAACGCACCCCAGGCCCCTGCTCAGACCAAACCTGGCCAGCAGAAGCAGCCTCAGCGTGCGGGGTCGAGCGGCCATCGCAACATTCATCCTATCGAGGGTCTCAGCCCGTATGGGAACTCTTGGACAATCAAAGCACGTTGCACTCAAAAGACCGAGATGAAGGAATGGGCCAACGCAAGAGGGGATGGGAAACTCTTCAGTGTTACCCTGATGGACGAAACCGGTGAAATCCGGGGAACGGCATTCAACACGGTGGCGGAGGCCCTGTACCAAAAGTTCCACGAAGACAAAGTGTATTTCGTCTCGAAAGCCCGGGTAAACCTCGCCAAGAAGCAGTTCTCGAACGTGGCAAACGACTACGAGCTCTCCTTTGACCAGAAAACTGAAGTCGAAGAGGTACGTCGTGTTGTCTCTTATTATTTGGGATTCTAATATTGAGTGGCTATAGTGCAAAGAGACAACTAATCTTCCCATGATCAAGTACAATTTCACGAGCCTGGACAAGTTAAACGACATCAGCAAGGACGCTACGTGTGGTAAGTCGATCTGCAGTGATCCTGAACGTATTGATTCATTTTGTCAGATGTGCTTGGTCTCGTTAAGGAAGTCGGCTCTATTGGCGAGATCACATCGAAGGCGACCCAGCGAACGGTAGGCTTTTACGCTCTGTCTGGTTTTCAGCTCTCTTATAGCGGCGTAGACTAAGAAACGCGAGTTGACTCTTGTCGATGAGTCTGGTTTCTCCGTTCGTTTGACGTTGTGGGGGAAGCATGCAGAAAACTACGACCATGCTGAAGCGGATCGGCCTGTGATCGCATTCAAAGGTGTCCGAGTTGGCGATTTCGGAGGTAAGTCGATTCAAGACTCGATTGGGATCTCCAGCTGATACGATGTAGGGCGGTCTCTTTCGATGGTGGCGAGTTCGATCATGACGGTAAACCCGGACCTGCCACAAGTATATCAGCTTCGGGGCTGGTTCGATGGGGAAGGGAAGGATGCAACCTTCAACGCTCACAGCAGGGTCGGCGGCTCCTCCGGAATGGGTGGCGGTTTCAACCGCAATGAAATGAAGAGTATCAATGAAGTCAAAGAAGCCGAAATGGGTCAGTCGGACAAGGTGGAATTCTTCTCATCGCGAGCGACTATCATGCACATCAAGAACACTGGGCCGTTCACGTATCCTGCTTGTGGCACTTGTCAGAAGAAAGTGGTCGAGGATGGCGGGAGTGGAGATGTGACAAGTGCAACAAAAGTATGTCGACTCCCGAGTACAGGTACGCCGTGCAGGTTTGCTTATTACCCACGGACCCCTAATCATCCCGCCTCAGGTATATTCTGTCGATTGCTGTGGCGGATTGGTCTGGCCAAGCGTGGTACAACGGATTCAACGACGTTGGCCAGGAAGTATTTGGCATAACTGGCAACGAGTTTGTCGAAAAGCAGGTGAGTATCCACTTCTATTGTTGTACAATTCTGACGTCTGTAGGCTGAGGGTGATGCGCCGTTTAACGCTTTCCTCCAAAAAGCCTGTGGGAGAGCTTACAACTTCGCCTGCCGAGCTAAACAAGACTCATGGAATGTTGGTCACATGCTTTGACAATCGGTGCTTGTTTATTAACGCAGAGCTTTAGGACACTGTCCGAGTGCGCTACGGTATCTCTCGCATCCAGAAACTGGACATGAAGGAGGAATGTAATGTCCTAATAGATCTGCTGAATACGCCGTGGGGCAAAGGTCAAGATCGTTGATTCGGTCAATATTTCTCCACTTTTCCAACTTTTGTCTTCCACATACTTGTATTATATGCAATGTACGAATATCATGCCCAATGAATGCTTTGTCGCCAGGTACAGACGTTGAATGAGAAGAAACGAACCAAAATGTACATGTTTGCTATGGAGACCAAGTGTAGCCGGTGTTTGGTTCCTATTGTGGACGCGTTTCGGCTTCTACCACCACCGTGACCTTGAGCGCGCTTGTTTGTTTTTGGGCTTCTCAGTAACGACCGGCGCCGTCAAGACTATCTTACACAGAAACTACCACCATCTCGCTATATAGCGGCACTCGCAAGCGTATTGAACGCGAAACTATCACCAGGGCACAATGAGCTTGAAGACACCGTCGCGCTATACGCGGTCGCGTAGTCCAAGCGAGACACCAATGCGGACGACGCGGGTCGGTGACGAGCCCGTCGTCGTTGTCGGGCTATTCGTCCACACTGAACGGGGTCACTGGGCAGAGATTGAACATAGTCACTCGGGTGGCCATTGAGGGCAAGGCGAAAAAGGACAAGGACACGGTCCCAATCCGGATGTACCTCAAAGTGCGTTGCTCTCTGTTCCGCGTATGCGTGTTCTGAACGCGTCAAGTAGATGTCGCTGCCCGCCGACGTTGAACCCGGGACGACGATCCCTTTATTTCCAGGTGCGCGGAACCAAAATCTTGCCATGGCAATGTATGCTGAAAGTCGTTGCTTTAGAGGAGAACATCAAGGTTCTAACGTCGCAGGTGCATCCGCTGGACAACAATTCCGTGCCGTACTACTTCTCTTCCTCCGCGGCGCCGCTTCTACACAAAGCTGCCAAGGCGCTTAACCTGCCCTGCGCGCTCTCCCAAGACCTTCAATGAAGCCTTTGATCTATCACCAGGCATTGGCGCCTCCTCCGTTGTTTCCAGTCGTTCATTGAGCAAAGCTAGTCCATCCCCAAGCAACGACACGTCGGGCGTTGTTGATGAAAAGTATACTGGACATATCCTCGTGAGCAGATACGAGGTGTCCTATATCGTTCCAAAGTCTTTCCCATCCCATTTCGCCGAGTTGACGTCAAGAATCAGCTTTGGGAGCAATAGGCGCACGTCTATGGCGGAGCGCACGCACATCCATTTCATGGCCGCCATTGACATGCTAGTTCCGTATGTGTCTCGTCCCCCGAGAGCACCCTACCTGGTATGTGTATCGCATGAAACAATAAAGACAATACGCCTTACCCAAAACATCAGCTTTCGATTCCCACACCGCGGTGTCTACACAATAACATGAAGCTACGCATATTTCCCCCGAGGGACGGATCCTCCTCCTCTGCTTCGTTGTCGGATGATGATGCAGGATCCTGGGATCTCACCTCTGATCCCCACGTCGCACGCGGCGCTTCCCGCATGTCAAGAGCACATTCAGCCAACAGCTTCGCTGACGATGAATCTAGTGATTCGTCGACAGCTGGGTTCACAGAGGGTTGTGGCATTCAGGGAACCTTCCCAAGTGCTGAACGTATTCGTGTCAGATGGGCAAAGCCTAAGCGGCCCATCAATAGCGATGGCCGAGGGAGAGTTGGCGTAAGGGAAGTGAAGGGTGAGATGACATGTGCGGTGAGAGGCAAGATGAAGGATCCCGATCCTCAGAAGAACGGTGCGGATGGAGTTATCATGGACGTGGAATACAAGGGAACGTGTAAAGGCGTTTGGTTTGACGGCGTCGCCACCCTCTTGGGCATGGAAGTGGGCTTGATTGCGAAGGGCTCGGAAGTGTCCTGGGTCAGTAGTTCCACGACGGGCTGGGACGTGACTGGTGGGAATGGATACACCGGGTTCGACTCCGGTATACCTTTGGGTGCGCGAATGAGTGGGGAGCGCCACGATTCATTTGACTCCAGTTCACCTCTTTCGACGGCATTTCCATCGCGGGATGTTTCTCGAACGACCTCTACGTCATCCTCTAGCTCGTCTCTCTTACGTGCTCCCTTGCCTGTTCAGAATGTCGGCGACTATTCTTTCGAGGGCACATCATCTGTCTCGACGCTCCCATCAGTTGGGGCATCCACGGCGAATCTATCACAATCGGAGACCGTTGCAGCTGCGCCGCCTGGGCAGCCCATCACGATTCATGTCAACATGAACGAGCTACTGCCGCCTGCGCACAACGTCTTTACATTTTCTATATCAGGGACTATATTGATTGTTCCCAAGCCCACCCGCCGCCAAGCGAACGGGGCGACATCATCAGCATCAGCATCAACGGGAGAAGAGGCAGTGTCCGACCCAGAGCCGATCGTGCTTCCAGAGTTTACTGTTTTCGTGGTCGACAATTCAACGACTGCTACGGTCGTCCGTAACGAGGTGGAGGCGGGGAATGTCAGCATAGAAGTGTACAACTCCATCGGGGACTACCGCCGCGACCCCCAAGTGCGCAAGACGGTACTGCAAAAGGGTGCTCAGACGAAATGTGGCACTGAGGGCGGACGTATCGCCTTCCGGACACTTTCACCGCCTAGTGCTGTCAATGGGGCGTCACCCGGGCGTGCTAGGACGCCGAGCAACACAGGTATTCCGGGGATGCCCTCCACGGCTGCGCTCGCCAGGGCCCTGTCCAGCGTGAAAGGCCCGGCGCGCAGCGGGCCCGCCATCATTCCGTATGTCAGTGCTGTGGTAACTCCGCTGACGACACGGGGCAAGCTTCTTCCTAACGCTTACGCCGTAAGGCTGACGCTCCCCACGACGGATTCGGAGTGGCTGGAGTTTGGGCTTGGGTATCCGGAGCGCGGCGCGCGCCAGCCCAAGGTGGATATTGCGAGTGTTAGTGTGGAGGGGGTGCCTGTGCGCTATGAGACGACGGCGGCGACGAAGCCGGATAGTGAGGGCGGGCAGGTCCGGTTTGAGCAGATGAGCGGGAAGGAGTGGATTAGCTGGGTGAAGGTCCAGTCCGGTTCGCTGGGGACTGTTGTGGTGGATTACGTTGTTGAGGAACAGGAGGATGTGAAGGGGAAGAGGAAGGCGCGCAGTGATGTCCTGTTCGACATCTTCCTCCCAACGTTTTCGCTTCCGTTGGGCAAACTGGAGGTCATCTTTGAAGACGATCCCGGTCAGTGGTTTCTTCGTGATATTTTGCAGGCTCTCAAGCTGACTGTCTACGTGTAGGTCTCGAGATCACGACTGAGAAGACCAACCTCTCGTTTTCTGGAATGGGAGGGCACCTGCTCGAATTTACGATCCCGGAATTTTTCTATCCTCATCTTAGTATAGCCGTTTCCCGGAAACGACCTAATGACTTTCCCGCCCAGCGATATGCCACTATCACCATCATACTTCTCATCAGCCTCATGATGATGATTTACACGACCAGGGGCGCGATATCGAGTGGTTCGCCGCAGGCAGTTGGCCTACTCGGGGGTGCACCCAGCAGCGATAGCGAGAACGTCTACGACTATTGGGGATGGTGGCGGATAGGCACAGGCGACAATCCCCTCGACGCGATGCCATCCGCGTCAATCTCCGATGATGCTGATGATGATGCTTCTTCGACGACTGATATGGCGCCTACTACTTTACCCCCCATGGACGTGCACACGCGACGGAGCGAGGAGTGGTCTCCGTCTTCTTCGGTAGACGTGTATCACTCGCCAGGCGCGGACGCCTTGCAGAGATTGATGTCGATGTCTTGGGACGATTTGGAGCCGATTGCGGCCGCCTCATATGAAAAGCTTGCGATGACAGCTAAATCGGTGTGGCAGCTGTTCCGCAGAGTTTACCACTATCCTTTACCGCCGCCGTGATGCTCGTATTATTCTTGTTTGATACCCGTTCTTGATTTATTTCATATGTGGCGTAATAGATCTATGTAAGTACTGTGTTATTGGTCTGATGATACCCAGGTTGTTGTTGTATGGCGTACATACCATAGATGTGTTTTGTATACTTTTGCGAGTAACGAACTTTGACGAAATATGCTGTGTTCAGTAAGCGATGCATGATGAGTTGCATACAAGGTTTATGTCTCAAAATCATTGTCATTTGAAATCTTTTTTATTGTTTGAAGCCACATATGGTGTATTGTTCTCTACAGATGCAAAAGTGACACACAAGTCATATATTGCGGCGTTGATACAAGTTCTAATTACGTTGCGCCACATACTTAGGGTTAGGGTTAGGACCACGTTCCGACCAAAAAAAAGGGGCCCACCCAGCCAGAGTGGCCAAAGTGGGACAGGAAAATATTGAGACGGTGCATAAGCCGAAGCCTATACAAGCTGCAGACACCCTCTGTATGGACAGGGTCGCCGTGCTATGAAGGACCTCCACAGCCCACAGATCCGGGACATGAAGGGACTTGTGCCATCAAGGTAAGTATGAGGTGTTCAGACGTTCGCGCTTGGGTTTTGTGGGAAGGTTGAGCGCACGGACCATGTTGAGTGTATGTGGTTGTTTGGGGCGCGCGTCGATCGAGTTTCCATGGCATGAGCTCGAGTCTCCAACAAGTTCCAAATACAAGACGATATACCTGCAGTCAACGCCTGCGCTTTTTACTCTCCGAAGTTCTCCGCCTTAATTGAAGATCTCTCGCCGTCGTACGACCTCCTGTTCGCTTCCCGTGCTGGATCGAGCAATCTCACACCTGAAGCACGTATAAACTCAGACTGCGTGCTGTGACGTCGACTTGTCAATGTATAAATCATCTCGGTGTCGATTACACACACACACACCATCGGCGGAGGATGCAGAAAGGCTTTTTGGCACTGGCGGTCTGTCTGGATACCGTCCTACTCGTCGCAGCCTCTAGGCATCTGAATACTGGCGACTGGTCTGGTTTGCCCCGAATGGTTCACCCCCGCGATGACGATAACCTTTTCCTTGGAATCAATCTCATCGTGCCTGCACAGGGCTGCTGAGAATGAAATTGTGGACTTCGGTATCGCAAGTGACGCGACTACTTGTGAGAAGGCAACTTGACCTGGCACCTGGGCGCGACCTTCCTTTTCTCGCCACAATGTGTGTGGTATCTATTGATGGCTGATGGGAACTATCTTTGGGGTCAGTCAACTTGAGCGATCACTCTTCGCACATCCCGTCTGCCATCGTTTCAGCGGCGGCTATCATTCAAGTCATGCGCGGCAGGAAGTTGCCTTGCGTGTCTCTCTAACCACACACTGGCAGATCATCTTCTATTTTGGAATGCGTAGTGGGGGTTGCACGAGACCGGCCTCATCATCTTTAAATCATCAAGTTTCCTTTTCGTGCTTAATCCCGACTGAAACGAAAGGGTTTCCAATCACGAGCCAGACTCGGAGAATGTATGCATTTCCAATCCAAACTGAGTACTTTTTCACTTGACACTCATTGGATAAATTCAACAGGCTCGTCTCTCCCCATTCGAATGTCGCGGCACACGGTGTTGCAGCTAGGCAAATAAACGAGCTCCCTGCATCTTTATCTGTTTATCACCGGCCTGCTGTGCCATTCGAAGACGAGAAGTTACGACGTTGAATAACCCGTGGCACGGCCTTCAACGACATGTTCGCGTCCACTCTACAAGCTGTGTCTCCCTCCAAATCGCTGTACTGATCTACATAGATGGGTTGGATCGCTCTGACGAGGTATTTTGTCATTTCTACGTATATTGCTGGGCGCGCAAGGACACAACGATCATGTATGATGTGCATCCCGACATTCACGGAGTTCTGCCTCGCAGTGATGAGGGCGGGGTAATGTGCACGGGACTGGACTTAACTTGGTGTGTCTATGTCATTGTTTGATAGTTGAGATCTGACCCACTGAGTCGTCGGTCTTTCAAGGTAATACCCTCGTGAAACTTTGAAAATCATTTGCCCATTGTTATCGGACGCTCGGTGGTCTAATCTTATGGCCCCGTATCGGTGGTCGGATTGAAGGATGGCGTCTCTAGCTGCCCGAGCCGAGCTGCCCTGTTCGATCGAAGCGGAGACTCTCCGCGTTCTTGGTACCTAAGCACAGTAAATCTCCTGCTCGAGTTAACGTCCCTAACTTGCAACTCAGAATGTACCCGGTATGCATGACGGACACTGCCACTCGGCGATATATGAAGTTGCTACTCATACGCCGTCCAAATACGAACAGGACGGAATATCTGGACTCAAGATAATCGCGAGAAAAAACAACCCACAACAAGTAAGTTGGAAACATCAGCGTCGGCACCGATGTGCTTGCGAGATGATAGGATACAATCAGACTGAGCGCCAACTTCAAACCAAGTACTCGGCCTGACGAAGACAACGACAACTTTCTTTCATGTCGACGATGTTAGTCCCGCTGTTGGCATCAGAAACACACTAACGACTGAACGGATCCTAGCTAACATCTGATACATCGGTGTGAAGACCAGTCTAGCACGGTATGATGTCTCTTCAATTAGAATCATACTGTCTAGCCGCCTGTGGAGCACCGAATACACTCATAGTGTCTGTGGCGCTGCGTATAAACCCGTCTTAAGCACACTAGGGTGCTATGCTTCACACGGAATTGTCGATGGAGACTTCCGATAGCGGACGAGCCTACAGAAATTTAAACTCGCTAGGCTCTTTTAAGCTTCAGCTTTGATGTATAATCAAGGAGAGGAGAAAATCAGCGACAAGCTTTTTGCCTTGACGGGAGCAGTTCTTGTAACCGATTCTGATGAGCTTTTAATTTCTAGATATCCTGCAACGGAACACGACCGACGGAACTCATATCACCATCCGTATGTACCTGATTATTAAGTCAATACGACCGACACACCGCAAGTGCGACCAGTCGAGGAACTTGAACACCAAGACAGGGTTTGCAAGGATTCGTGGGAGTGTAAACTTGAATGCCAATATGAGGTGAGTTGACCGAAAGTAAAGCAAACACATCGAGTGGCAAACTAATACTTTGTAGAATCGGAAAGAGAAGCCTGGTAAATTGTCGTTTGCCAGCGAGGTCTTGGCGACAGTGCTAAAAAAACTTCATTCTGCAGCTCAAGCAGAATCTCGAAATGCTGTCTGAGCTGATGCGCCAGACTGGTATGGGCGCGTTGCCTTTGCTGTCGATCGAGAACCCGCCTCCGACGGAAGAGCAGATAATGTCAGACGTGACAAAGTCGGTGGAGGTTTTGTACGCGCGCCTACAAAGAAATCAGGAAGTGCGGGTGTAGTTGCCAAGTTGATGTCGGACGCGACTGGGGCTGCAAGGAAAGCCCCTGGCAAATGATGTACGTAGGATGAATCACGACAGTGTACCTATGTACATGTTGGTGGATGTCAATATGTCTCTTGTATTTGTATCCAAGGGTTAATATGGAGGAAGTGAAAAGGTCTTTGTCATGGGTTGTTCAAGGAGCTGCGTTATCCCATCCCTTTGATCTTGTGGCGGTGAGATTTTCTTCCTCCATGATGCTCCATCCCCGATGACTTATCGTTTAGAAGCCAAATAGACGCCCGGCGAACCCTTCGTAAGTGCTCATTTTCTGAAAGGATTGATGCTCAACGAGTTCCCTTCTGCAGGACGATACATTCACACTAACAGAAGACGAAAAACGTACTTTTAGACGAGCTGAAAGACTCTACTTCTCTATATATGGAGTACGAACGCCTGCTTACTACCACCCCACCTGTGCATATGCTCTGGATCGACTGGCCTCAGATCCACAGGCTGCGCGCACCCACTGCTCATACGGCTGTCGGTATCGGATCTGATACAATATTTGATTATCATCGCGCCTGCGTAATTGTTAGCGATAGTTCTCACCAACTTTTCACCTTACAACACGCACAGAACGATCACGACCTCGAGCCGCTGCTCAACCAGTCGGTCAAAGATGAAAATGCGGCAATGGAGTTGCTGGAGAAGCGCCCGCCTATTTCAGAGAACCACAAGCGCTCGACCCCATAATGGATAGAAGAGACTGCCGCTTCATGTCCGCCGCCCCGTACGACGACGTATCTCTTGGTCTCGCAATCCGTGTCTATGTTGTAGTTCATATGTGAAAGTGAGCACATGTCATGTTCTTCAAGTTGATTGAGCGCCGCCACACATGTTGCCCTCGATTATCAGTCGTTCAACGGCGTCTTTGCACCAAGTACAGCGTAAATTTCCGACCATTCAAGTATGTCTGTTTATTATATTGCTTTCGCCACTCAGCACGTCCATATTCGGAACTACAGGGCAAAGAGTTGGTAAGGTAATGCAGCATGCAAATTAAATAGATAGTATAAATAACAGAAAGAGACAGAGTAAGTGTGTAGCATAAGTCATAAGCATAGGCATGAGAACGGAAAAACATATACGGTACAATGCGAAAGTGATAGAAAAGTATCTAAAGCTCCTAGTCATCGTCATCGTCATCGTCGGGCGCCAGGCTCAGGAAGGTCTTCTTTGCGACCACAATTGGACGCCAATCTACCGCGGCCTCCTTCTCCTGCGTAAGAAGAGGGAAAATCAAGTGGAGAACATCTATCTTCTCGCCCACGTAGGTCTCCGTGCCGTTCTCGACCCACACGAGGTGTCGCGCCTGGCGATCGCCCAAATAGCGCATGATCCTGCGGTGCGCCTGGTCGTCGGTGTCGACCGCGAAGCACAGCTCCTTGACGCTGGCGAGAACGATGGGAATGTCCAAGACGTCGTCATCCTCCTTGCGGTCCTTGGGGAGCATATCCAGCTGGGGGTATAGCATGCCCATCAACAAGAACCGGTCCGGGTTGTCAAGGCGGACCTTGCGCGCGTTCTTCAAGCGCTGGAGGAGCTGGAAGGGCACGGGAAGCGACGACAAGGATACGGAGCCGCTGGCCGCCATCTCCTCCGTGGCGATGTACGGAGCCGGCGAGCCAAACTGGGCGTGCCGGAGCGTGAACGCTTTGAGCCGCTCGAAAGGGATCGAGGCGAGGAGGGCGGTGAAGGAGTTGAGCGTGTCCCCGTAAATCTCCGACTCCTCAGCAAAGTCGAAGTCATCGGGAACTCTCTGGTCTAGGTTGCTAATGGAAAGGTGCGTCAGGGCGGGCACGAGGAAGTTGCTCGCGAACGCGTCGAGCTCGACAGGCATGGTATATCCCAGTTTCAACTGGGTCAACCTGGTGAGCGTAAGGGGCGGCAAAACCATTCCCCTTCTGGCTCGAGGTAGGGCAAAGCGCCTGTTAAGTTGAGGGTCTCGAGTGTGGCGCTGCACATCTCCAACACCGCGCGTAGTTGGGTCACCGTTGGGCGAGCCTGGAAGGGCAGTCTGGAAATCGTCAGGCGCACGAGGTCCCGCACAACGAAGCGGTCCCAGTCATGGTAGGTGCCCGTTAGGCTAAGATGCCGGAGGCTGGGACAAAGGGGCTCTTCCGGCGTGCCAGGGAAGAAAGATGGCCTAGACCGAGGAACAGACGCGGTCTGTTGACTGTATGTGGGGGCGTCAAAGCGTGGTGAAAACTCCTGCCAGTCGTCGTACGACCTATCAATCTTGAGATTGGTGAGGTTGTCAAGTGCACGTCCACGCAGGACCTCGAGGAGGATCGCGGAGTGCTTCCACATGCCGGAAGTTTCGATGCAGAGAGTATGGATGCTACATACGTAGGGCGTGAGGAGTGCAGCAAGCGACTTGGTCTGGTAGAATTCCCAAGGCGGGCTGAGATCTATGAAAATGTGGAGGGGCTGGGTGCGCGAACGCTCGAGCATCCTTTTGGTATCGGGGAATGCGTTACCGCGGAAGCGGACTTTGCGTCTTTTGCGCATGGCGATGTCGCGAGCAGAGAGCCTTCGGTCGATGGACTCCTCGTTGATGAGGATGCGGTTCCACAACGTGGAGTCGCTGAGCGCGATGGCCCGCCATCGGAAACAGACTTGGGCAACGCGATGGGGGGACCAGCTGTCGAAGCAGACGAGAAATTTGAAGATCTCGTTGAGGACATCGTCGCAGACTATGTTCTCGATGAGAGCATCGGGATCTTGAGGAGGGCGTTTATAGGTTTCGGAACTACTTAAACTCAATAAGCAAAAGACGCGAGCATTCAGGAGAGAGACACAAACCTGTCTGTTTGAGCAAACGAGTCCATGACGGCAGAGCTGGGAATAGGTTGGGAGAGCTGGTAGATAGCGGAAGATAGTTGTGTAGTGGGGTAAGATCTAACTCGAGGTGCGCATTATATAGGCAGCCAGCGTTCATGGCTAACCCTGACGCATCCAGCTTCCCGAATCGTTGAACAATGGCATTGTTTTGAATGCGTCGAACAAAGGAGATCATCTCGTCCACATTTGACGCGTGAATTTGTTTTTAGAACACCCATTTGGGACACAATAGACTCCGGGGCAAACAGTGTGGACTCTTGAGAGAACGGTTCTCGAGATGTATAATCGATAATAATTAATCCGATGCACAAGTGGTGGAGTTCGGCCCTTCCGTGACTGCGAGTCTGCATTCCGGATCGAATATTTGGATGTCGCGGTAATAGCAAGCATCGTTTGGTCTGCCCTCGGCGTCAGGGAGGTACAGATGGAGCTCTGCAAAGAACTGGTATGCCTCAGCTATAGTTACAGTTAGTTGGGCCACGGTAGAGAAGGAATCACATACTTTGATCAGTATTGCTGTACGTATATGTGCCTGCACTCCCAGCCACCATTTTCGATCCTCTCCTCCACGGCTGCACGCGTCTTCGTAGTCAGAAGTAATTTGTATATACGAGCGCCACGGCTAGGACCCGTATCAAAGCGTAGAAAGGATTTTCAGGAGACGAGCACAAGTGGTTCGTGTCCTAACTCTTTAAGTTGTCTGTCCAGGTCTTGAGAGCAAATTCAACTACCTAATAACCTCCATATCTTCGTCTGTAAATGAGTTCAAGCCCAGCAGTCCGAAATAAGGACGTACCGCCAAGGAATCAGGATACGTTGCTTGGGCCAGGACGTCGCACATCAGCTGGTCAGTCATGAGCCGGAAAGCTCATTACGCATGAGCCTAGAAGAGAGACTCAGAGATACAGCCAGCTGAAGACCTAGGCAGAGTCGTAGGCGCGACACTCGACGGGGACGTGGACGTGCGCGCGAATAAATGTGCATTTGGACACTCCATAATTTTGGGTGGGATCTTGCTATTACGTTCTGTCGGTTTGTTGGGTTTAGGCACATATTCAGAGCCGTCGTTGGCGACGTCGAGCATGGTGGCAGCCGATCTAAGAGCTCATGGTGGTGGGAGGCAAGACAGAAGCCATGGCGCGACATTCTCATTGCGACCGGTAACTAAAAACTGAACATAGACACCGCTAAACGAATGAATGTGCGGTGCAAGTTCAAATTCCAGTAGACCCTCGAGCATCCATATCTGCACTATGGTTCTGACATAAACAGATGTTTCTGGCCTCGTACTTACCACAAAATGATGCACTCCACGGTCTCAACCACTCGCAGGACTTATAACTTTCTGGAGCACGACATTTATTCTAGCTCAGCCAGTCGACATAAGCTTGCTGTGACGAGTGGCGACGTCTTTCATCCCGACGAGCGACATGAAAAGAGAGCTTTGATGTGTCTAAGCAGGTTCTGCATCGAGACATGAAAAACAAGAGATTGTTATCTGTAATGACTCTCCTCATACAACATTAGCCGTCTCCTTCTCGAGGAACTCCCACAATTCCGAGCCTGTCTGCTCGCACTGAGCAACAGGATTTCCCGGAAATAGTCGCGCCCAAGGGCCAAGATACTAGTGGGATAGGACGTCATTTTCGCGAAAAACTTGGAGCAAGAGGTCGTTTACCTTTCCATTGAACAGGTGAAGTACCGGCGTAGAGTTGCGTCAAAGCACCATACTCGACTGGGTACACAAGCTTGGACTAAAGGAGGGCGTCATTCGGGAGGTTCATGCAAAGCAGAGTTGGACTCTTACAACAATCTTCTTCTTTACCCCAATAAGCGTGCGCTGCAACTCAGTTGATATAGTCCCTGTGCGTATATTGATACACACGCATGGAGTCAGAGAGATACGTGGGTGAACGCACCAGGGTTTACAGCTGTCGAGATAATGCCCTTATCCCCATACCGCCGCGCAAGCTCGTTCGAGAATACTGCGATTCCCTAGAATGCCAGCATGAATAGCAGAACGAGCATGACATGACGAGACACGTACAAATTTATTCTCATTGTACAGCGCCTCAAGGCCTAACTTCTTGCGTTTTGGGCCGTCCTTAAAGGCATCGTAGTCGATCTTTGAGGCTAATTCGGAGGCCAAGGACGACGTATTAACTATACGCGCCGACTTTTCAGGGGAAGATGAGGCCCCGGCGAGGAGGGCTGGGAGGATGAGCGTGGTGAAGTAGAATGGACCTGGAAAGGCGTCGAAATCAGTGCCTCCTTGAAGTTGATGGGCAACTAATGGGAACGTACCCAGGAGGTTGACGCCCAATGTTTGATCGTACCCATCGTCCGTCAGTTGTTTTCTGGGTGGTTCCATAACACCGCTAAAAATGCATCAGCGGGAGCTGGAAATGAGAGACGGCTTCAACGCACGCATTGAACAAGATATGTAGTTCAGGCTCCTTGCTAGAGGGAGCATTAGATGGAGAAACTCTGCAAGTGTTCAAGCGTATCAGGAAAGACTCCGCGGAGGCTTTATGTAATGGCAGAAAGATTGGAGAGGTTCAATGGATGAAACAGGGCCACCTTTCCATCACGTTCTGTCGACAGTCGTGCGATGGCGTCGTTGGCTTTCTTCTCATCTCGACAGGTGATATACACCTTGGCGTTGCGTTTCAAAAGAGCCTATACATGCCCTCTAAGTAAAAGATTCTCGAAATGTAGACGGAGGTGCACGAACCTTGGCAGTCTCAAAGCCAATTCCGCAGTTTCCTCCAGTGATTAGGACAACCTTGCCAGAGAGATCGGGCACGTCGTCCGCGCTGTACTTGGTATCTGCTGGGAATTGCTGCTTGAAGACGGAAGTGACGCCCATGGTAAAGAAAAGATAGAGAACGATAGCATTCGCGACGTGGTTATATATACCGTAGAACGCGTAACCTGCTGCTGACGATGGGTCATTGGGGCGGAAATGTATTCGCTCCGGAGGCAAGTCCAATCAGCCAGTGACGCGTGGGCATGGCTTGGGCAGTGGGATGCAGATTTGGGAGATAGTGATCCATCATTCTCCTGTTTCGTTGGGCAACGAAGATTGAATAATCGTGTTTCCGTGAAGGCGACATGAGGGCGAGAACAGGAGATCGTATTCCAAAAAGGTCATCATATTTCCGCTGATCGGTGGCTGTGCAAATTTTCATTCCCTTCCTTCATGTCTGCTAATCTCAAACGAAATCGGGAAAACGAGTCCCAGCCGCCAAAGGTGCGTCTACTTTTGACGATTGTTTGTTAAACTCAACTGGAATTTCAAGGCTCGTAAAGTCTCTGCCGTACCATCACATGGCAGCGAAGAGGAGAGTGAGAAGAGCGAAAACGCAGCCGATGAAGAAGAAGAATGGGGTGGTGTATCTGCACCGGCAACGAAGGAAATCTCAGACCTCGCTCTCTATATTCTTCCCACAGATTCCATGAACGGTAACTTTAATTTGAGCCTGTCCATTGATCAATGATCATATACTTAAGTACGGTTTCATACTGTAGAGTTTATCGGTAATGCCAGAGGTCGCCTTCCTGCAGCTAGGTGAGGCATGCCATCGGATCATCGTGGTTCATCGACGATTCCAAACACTTGGAAAGGTTTCGCCTTATCCGGGACAGTTAGATAAACCAATCGTCCAACGTTCATCCTTCCCTTGCTAACGATCTCCTCCCAATTACCTTCCTTCGGCACCTCATCTGCAGTAGTAATCGTAACCTTGCGGGGGACCACTGTATAGTTGAATTGGATGACAACGGGGTACGGCAGGACGGTGGTGGTGCGGCGCGCTCTAAGAAACTCGTTTGTACGCCGGTTGATTTCATCGCTATGAAAGTTGTAGTCGCCCTCAGCCATGGCGAAGAAAAACTGGATGTCCCGTTGTGTCGTTGGGACTGGCGAGCCTTCTACATGGACATTCATACGATATGTATAGAAACTTTGGAAGAGAAACCAACCTTTTATAGATTTCTGCCGAGCTTCACACTCTTCCTTGTGCCCGGCTCTCCAAGCGTCTCGCTGGCAGATGCGTGAGCAGTAGTACGTGACCGAACACCCGCATTGTTTCAGCCTACGCTGGGAAGATGCAAAAGCCTGACACTACGAATACAGATTAGACTGCAGTCATTGAATAGACCAAGTCAACCTACCGGCTTATTATCACACCAATCTTTCGGACCAGCTTCAATGTAGTCTGCTTTTGCCTGCCATCGTTCATCAACGACGTCTCGGAAACGCTCCCAAGCATTCCATAACGGTCCTTCCTTTTCGATATCGTCTTCCAAGTTCCTCGACAACACCTTCTTCAATGCTTTGTGGGCCTCCCGAAGGACCTGGCGATGCATGGTGAACCCGTTGAGAAGATCAATCAGCTCAGCGAAAACCGGACCAAGAGGCCTTCTCGTCGAAGATGTTGACTCCTGGTGGTCGAGGAGCGGTTGGCAGCGAAACACGCATTCGATGAAGCCATGCTCAATCGCCTCCGCCATAACTGACCTTCCGCCCAGAAACACTATTCGCAGTAGCATAAGCGTCACATCGACGGCCTGGGTGACAGTCTGCTCGTAGCCCGATGGTAGGACGTGCTTCCGCGACATAAGCTGCTTCATGATGATACAGCACCATTTAGCTGCCCTATGGGAAGCGAAACAGGGATAGTACACCTCCACCGACGTGCAGCATTGTAGGAGCATAAAAAAGTTCTGCTTGATGGAATGTACGGAATGAACATCAATCGGAGTGGCATGAAGGTCACTAATGACGCGTTGGAGGATACAGGCGGTAATGAGCGCACAGGGAAGCTGGTCTACTGCGTCGCGGAATTCGTTGCTGGCCGGAGATTTAGGCCCAGATCGCTCGAGGATGTTCAGGAGAAGTTCCAAGTAGCGGCCTGTAATAAGCCGTGGCTGCTGTTCGGTTCCGACTAGCACCCAGACGCGCGTGAAGCAATCAACCAGCCCTGTATGAGCGGATGCGAGTTCGTATACCTGGGGAATGGCCAGGATAGTATAAAACGATATTGGGAGAATTTCTTCTTTGATTTCCATGGCAAGTTCCGTGTCAGAGAGTGGAAGCGAGGCAGAATCCAAGACGAAAAGGCGGAAGAAGGCGATGGCAAAATCACACAGATCTGGCATAATGGCGCAGAGATGGGTGACGAGTGCGTCATTTGAGGCAGGAGAATCAGACATTCCAATGGCGACGGCGTCTAATGTGTGTTTAGTAGTAACGAGGAAGCGATGGATGGTGTGTGCGCAGGAGCTTCCATCCGGAATAGCCGTCTTCTGAAGGATCTGTGAAAATACGGGGAGACATTCGACGAGGAGATCTTCGTTATAGTTGACTTTTTGCACGATTTTCTTCAGTGCGGTCAATGAACCGCTGAGAGCGGCGTCCTAGAACATGGCAGTCCATCTGATAATATTTTAATGCAAATACTAGAAAGAAATCACCTTCAGGGCTTGCATTAGCCTTCTCGCGAAAAAGTAGAGGAATGCGCGATGATGGCAAGAGACAAAACGCGCGTCGATCGCGTTCACCACGTGGACAAAATCTCTTTTTGATCCTGCACTCATGCTTCCGGTAAGTAAATGTCTCAACAACGTTCCCTCATATACACCCATCCAACCTGTACAGGCTGACCGACCTCTGCTTAAAAAAAGCATCTCTGTTCCGCTACCATCTGACTCGAATTGGAAGGTTGCCTTTGAACAGCCGAGCAACATTACCCTCGTAGGCAGCTGGAATAACAAAACCTCCGTAAAAGGAATGGATGGCAGAAGCTGGGGAATTGATATTGCAGTTGAGATGCTGAATGTGAGTTCCCCAATTCGCTTGACAGCTTCCGTCCTCATGTCAAGCAGAGTCTCTTCCAAGAAAAGGAATATCTAAATGGGAGATTCTTCCATAAACGGGCTTTCTATCTCGCGAAACTGGCCGCTGCTATTTGTGACAAGAAGAGCGGTCTTGACGCGGATTGCGCTTATTAGTCGCACTCCTTACTGCGTTAACCCCCTCCAGCGCAGCAAGAGGCCTCCGCATTTACAGACACGTTATCTCTCTTACGAGTATGCGCAAACCAGCGCGGTTTCTCCGAAGAATCCGGGATGTAGGTTCACGGGTTTGAAGGCAAAGGCCCTTGGTGGGCGTCTCTACTCGGAGTGTTGATAGAAGGAGCAGAAGTAACCGGGAAATCGAAACGCAAACCTCTCTCGGCAGGGGTATGAGCTCATACCAACTATTCAAAGCGGCTCTCGATTTCCTTGGTTGGTCGATTTGCTTTCGCTGATTTATTGTGAAAACTGACTATTCATAGGTACACACGATTGGGAGAAACAGCCGGTGTTCGTAAAGACTAAAGAAGGTCATCTTGTACGCTTTTTGTCTTATTCTCATTCTTGGAAACTTATTGCCAGGTAGTATTCTCCGGGCGAGTATGAGGAACATCATTCGGCGGTCTTTGTCGACTCGTCTTCGAAAGTAAATCTCCTTGCTGATGTTCCAATCGGCTCCCAATTTGGTACGGTCCTCTGTATTATACTTAGGGCATTCAACTTAATTTGTTGACCATAGCTTCGATACGAGGCCAAGAAAACCCTCAATGTGCTTACCACAACTTCTTCTCTGGATCATTTTTCAGAGGCCTTCCTTCAAGAGCGACGTACTCTCTGCAATTGATTCGACGCCGTTGTCCGCATACTCGTCAAATGTTACATGACATAGACGTACACGCCATATCAGACCATGGCTCACGGCATAACGCTCTCCTCGCCACCATGTCCTCCCGGCTACGACATGGGCTTGGAAACAGAACTAAAGTTGTAACCTTCCTTCATCCTGCGCCGCCCTCATGTCCTCTCTCCCAAGCTCTCCCTTCGAATCCCAATATTCTCTTCATTGGTCTCGTTGATGATCCAGAGCATGCCTTCCGCCAGGTTGACCATGGTCCCGACGCCAAAGACCCCGATCCGAACAACGCAGCCCAGTTCCGCGAGCTCTGGGGAGAGAAAGCTGAACTTTGTATCTTCAAAGACGGCAAAATCCTCGAAAGCGTTGTTTGGGACGTGAAGACCGCCGACGAGAAATTGCACCTGCATCTGTATGAAAGCGACGCTTCTGAACAAGAGGAAGTGGAGACGAGCTCTACGCCGCTTTCCAGCGGTGTGTGGACAATTAAAACTGAGATGGATAAGGCGGGGAGAGTTTGGACGTCTAAGGGATCGGATGCGATCGTCGCTCGTAGAGTTCGGGCATTGGCTGCGGCAACATGATCGCACTTGAAGATGGTGGAGAGTAACGGAGAAAGTGTCTAGGTTAATTTCTCCTATCCGCATGATACACTGACTGATATGTCTCCAGCCACTATTCACCTATCCAACCAGCGACTACGATTTCCTTGTCAAGCTGGATCCCATGGTGCTTCCTCGGTACTACCAAAACGTGCATGCCGACCTGTCGTTGTTGTCTCGCCAACAAGGACGCTACTCAAACCTAAAAACTGACGACACACCGATGCGCATCGGAATCGATCTTGCGCACGCGTTTTTTCAACGATCTTCAGCGGATATACGCGGACACGTTCCGCATATTCTGGGATCCACTTGGGGGAGACACGTTCGGTGCTGTGTGGGATCCAACGCTGCGCGATCCGAGGCCGTTCAGGGTCATGGGAGGATTCTCAAGTGTCCCTTATAGTGACAAAGTAATTGACTATTGTTGCTTTATTTCTATGTCGTACTGATCTGTTTATAGCCTGAATCGTCCAAGAAGGGCAAAGGGAAGGATCTCGTCAACATTCATTTCGTTCGAACAACGCATACTTGCCTACGTAATGTAATCCATTCTTATGCTGAACATGGAACAAAGCACGCCTGTGTGTCCAAATGAGGACAACTGATGGCAGTACAAAAGGCAGACCTCGATTTCCCACGCCTCTACACCTTTTGTCTTTACCCATCATCATACTATCCTATCCTATTCAATGCAGAGCATCGACGTCTACATCGATGGAAGCTTTCTTCGCAGGAGCAGAGACGCAGGGTCTGGCGTCTGGTGGGGACACAGTGATCCCAGGTGCGTCGTTCAACCTTTCGCGCGCCACAATCTGACCTTCTGCAAGAAATGTATCTCTCAAATGCCCAGGAAATATCCGGGACAGCGGCGGTGCTGAACTATACGTATGTTTCTTCTTCTGAACTCCCTGTACAATTCTCCAACGCTTTCTCCTCTCCAGGCGGCCGTCGGCTTCCTAGAGCAGATTGGTGCCACTCAATCGTGTGACCAAGTTCCTCCTGGTGTAACGCACTTCAACATCAACACTGACAGCTTCTTCGTGATTCTTTGTGAGTGCCCTAGGCTTAAGCTCAACCGTCTTTCCCATTTCGCCACAGCCCTAGATATCTGTCGCCCCACGTGGAAAAAGTACGGGTGGCGCAATCAGACAAAGCGCCCGATCGCCTATGAGGGTATGATACGCTATATTGACTCTCTCGTGGAGAACGCCCGCCTGCAGCGGGACGTTCACATCAGCTTCACCTACGTCCCAGCGCACCGAGGTATTACCGGTAACTGTGGCGCCGACTACCTAGCTGGCAAGGCATCGCGGGACGACTCTTGGCCGAGACGCCGAATTTGGCAGAAAACTGGAGTACGAGGTGCGGGGCTTTATGGCTACGACAATGCTCCTTCGAGGTGTTCCCTTGAGCTCGCCGAAACTTATCGAGGTCGGCAAGTACATGATAAGAGCATGGGAGGAAGGAGTCGACCGCCACGGGCACAGAATTATGGGTCATGAAGATCCCTATCGATTGGCCTCGAGACCTGTGATTTCTTACACGACGACCTCAAGCTCTCGATGCGAACCGACTTCCCTGGCGATTCCGTACTCAAGTCACACGACGACGATTACGAACGCTCCAGATTGTTCGCACACATCGAACGACGAGTCGAGGACGCGCCTTGCTACTTCTCATGCCATCTCTGAACTTCTGACAGGACAATCAGGTAAGAATATAAACGAGGACCCGACCGCCGCAAAGCCACAAGCCTCTCGATCCGATGCACGTATGCCGACGCCACCAGCGACTCCCCCCATGACCCGGAAAACGCGCCCGCAGCCCTTCACCAAGCCCTCCTGAAGTCGATTTCAATCTCGATCTCGATCTCCAAGAGGAAGCTGTGGTGGCGAGGTACCTCTACGAAGATGAGGACCACGAAAGCGAAGACGGCGGCAAAGCTTTTCGCTCCTGTTTGCCTCTCGACGCACCTGTGCGCTCTGCCTCGTATTATAACTGCAAACGGCAGCTCCCGTTTCGAAAGCACCACAAAATGCTCTCTGCCCTGTGTGAATCTCTTATTCCTGACTTTGTCAACACTCGAGCATTTTGGTGAGTTCTTTTTTTTCCCCGTCACGATGAATATAGTTCTTACCATATCACGTATACAGGCCGCAGACTCCTCCTGAGCTAGCGACTCTCTGGATCGAGCGTCTTCTTAAGATTCTGTCAGAGCAAGAGGCCATGCCTGCTTGTAAGAAACACAAAGCTAACAGCACGCAGGCTACAGCCGTATTCTTTCCGCCCATCCGCGATCACGTCGTCTCTGATTTCATGGCGTTAGTTACACGACTTGAGCTTCAACTCTCGCCCCTCCCAGCAGACCATTGCCCGCCGCCGTTGAGATTTGTTTTCGTGTGCAGACACGATGTCGCACCCACTGTGTTGGGCCTGCTTGACTATATCCCGCACTTGACGGCGCGCGTCAATGCGAGCGGCGGGAATATCAGACTGATTACGCTTCCGAAAGGTTCGAGGAAGGAGTTGTACAAGCCCTTGAGTATTACATCTCCGCACCAGCTCTCTGGATCTATCATCGCTATTGAGGTGAGCGTTACTCGACTATATGTCGTCTCATGTTCTGAACTTGACTTTCATAGGATAATGATGCCGACATGTCTCTCCTAACGGCGATTCCAGATTCCTTTTCGCGGTGGCCGTGATGTCTGAATGCCACTGTAAGAACGTGTTTTCAACAACCACGAAATAAAGTACATATGCTCCTCCATCTCTCGTCCCTTCGCTACATGCTCTCTCACTCAACTATATGTTATGTAAAATTAGCCTTATGTTCTGTATGATACGAGTCTATGCCATGTCTTTTCCTTTATACAACTAGAACAGCTCTCATCAAGTCGGAGCGGCGTACACGACAACGTTCACCACTGTGTGGATCCATTTCGGGAACCTGAAGAGTCGGTGGGTGCTGCTGCGTGTTGCTGGTGTTGGTTGAGGTGTTTCCTGGAGCAGGAGTATGCTTGCGAGACCTTTGAGGTACATACGGGGGACGTGGCGGCGAAAAGACGAAAAGCGTCTATTTTCACCTGTTACAGCGTGTATAGCGTTTCGGGATCTCAATATCGCCGCCTTTCCCAGGGTTTGCGTGCTCTCGTTAGACCGACCCTACGCGAAGAAGACAGTAGCCCAGCACTCCCGGCTCGTATATTCGTAAACCTCGTATAGAGGACGATGGATGTAAGATTTGAGGCCATACATACGTCACGCGCGGTCATGACGGGTGACGGACAAGTTTCCTCTTGATTCTCAACCTGGTTATCGCTCCCAAACGAAGATTGAATAATCGTATTTCCTTGAAGGCGACATGAGGGCGAGGACAGGAGATCGTATTCCAAAACGGTCATCGTTCCGCTGACAGTGATCGGTGGCTGTGCAAATTTTCATTCCCTTCCTTCAAGTTCATGGCTGCTAATCTCAAACGAAGCGGGAAAACGAGTCCCAGCCAGAGAAGGTATGTCTGCTCGACGCCAGGTAGTATTCTCCGAGCGAACACCTGGAAGGGACCCACTATTGCGCAATTCTCTGGCGCTATGACTCATGACACCATTCGCTCAGTCAAATAACTCTATTCATCCTCCTGTCCGAGCTCGAAGAATGCTGATTTCGTACGGCTCTTCCTGTATCGATCGCCTGAACTCTTTGGTCTAATTGGTTAAGCAGTTCCCTTCCAGTCCGTACGGCGTATCGCCGCCACAGCTCCATTGAACGAACACCGGGCCTGGCTCTTCTATCCCTTTACGGGTGCCCACGCGTCTTCGAAGTTACGTTAAATTGATACTGCAGCTGTGAAATTGCGCACGTCTCTCTTCTCGTCCACACTATCAAAATGTCTGACAACAAAGACAGCGGAGTGCACGTCCCGGACGACGGCGAACAGTCGGATACGTACACTGGCGACGCTGAGTATCAGCGCAAAGCGAACTTGCTAAATGGAGCCATGCAAGAGATAGGCATGGGGCGGTATCAGGTTCGTTGACCATCTACCTGAAGTTGGCCACGTAGTGAGCTGTTTGTTTTTCAGTGGGCTCTATTTGTCGTGACTGGATTCGGCTGGTTCGCGTAAGTCTTCCTCCTCAAAGTCAAGTTGTCCAGGCTTTAATTAGTTTCACTTATCAGAGATAACCTTTGGCCTGTCAGTAAACCTTCCATGCTGTACATCAACAGCAATAGATCCCTCTCCACAGGTAGTCACAGGTCTAATCCTACCCCCAGTCCTCCAAGAATTTCGATTCCAAGGACCCTTCCTCAAACTCGGCAGAACATTGGCCTCCTCATCGGCGCCGTCTTCTGGGGCGTAGGCTCCGACGTCTGGGGCCGTCGCATCTCCTTCAACATCACACTCCTCATCACAGGCGTCTTCGCCGTAGCCGCCGGCGGATCTCCCAATTACGTCGCTCTCTGCGCGTTCGCGTCCGTGTGGTCGATCGGCGTTGGGGGGAACCTCCCGGTGGACTCGGCCATCTTCCTCGAGTTCATCCCCGCGTCGCACCAGTACCTCCTGACGGTCCTGTCGATATGGTGGGCCTTTGGGCAGCTCATCGGGAGTCTTATTGCGTGGCCGCTTATCGGAAACTTTTCATGCGACGATAAGGCTTCTGAGTGTAGGAGAGAGGATAATCAGGGATGGAGGTATTTCTTGTATGCGATGGGTGGACTTATGCTCTTTTTGTGGTGCATCCGTTTCTTCCTGTTCAAGCTGTATGAAAGTCCGAAGTACCTTATGGGTCGTGGACGGGATGAGAAGGCGATTGAGGTTCTGCACGCGGTCGCTGAACGGAATGGGAAGACGGATTGTCGGCTGAGCGTGGAGGATTTACTAGGTTCTGTATCCGAGAAAGGTCAACAGCAGAGATGGACACTTCGGCCAAAGGAGCTATTCGGCGCAAGCTTTCTAACCTCAGTGGTAACCATGTGAAGAGCTTATTTGCTACGAGGAAACTGGCCTATTCGACGAGTCTCATCATCGTCTTGTGGGGTACGCATTTCGAGCGGATTATCATCGGACATTTGCTCATGCTTCCTCTAGCGCTTATTGGACTTGCATTCCCACTTTACAACGCCTTTGTCACGTATTTGTACGTTCTTTCAGTCGTTTTAAGGAAGATTCAGACTCACCTATGCACGGTAGCCTTTCAACGCGCGGCGCAGATTTCGGCGACGGTTCGACCTACATCACTTACCGCAACGTAAACGCATAGTCTCCACTCACTCTTTCCTTCTGCTCACCATCACTATAGCAAGTCATTCTGAGTGTCATCGGCGTCCCAGGCGCCCTCATCGCCGGCTACCTCGTCGAACTCCCAACCCTCGGCCGACGCGGAACCCTCTCTATATCCACTCTCCTGACAGGCGCCTTCATCCTTGCATCAACGACCGCGCGCTCATCAGCGGCTCTCCTTGGATGGAATTGCGCGTACAGTTTTACGAGCAATGTCATGTACGGCGTTTTGTATGCGCTGACGCCGGAGTTGTTCCCGACGAAGGATCGTGGGACGGGGAACGCGCTTGCGGCGGCGGCGAATCGCGTTTTTGGGATTATGGTATGTGGATCTGAAGTTGGCATTGGGTGTGTTGATTTATGTGACAGGCGCCCATCATTGCCTTATACGCAGATTTGACGACGAGCGTTCCGATATATATCTCTGGCGCTTTGTTTTTGGTCGCAGGCTTCATTGCTCTCTTGCTGCCGTTTGACTCCAGAGGGAAAGCGGCCCTTTGAAGGCGCCTGGAAGGCGCCACTCGGAGTACCACTGGGGCTAAACACGGCCGAAATAAAACTGGCAAGCTAAGATTTACAGCTACAACTTACTATAATATAGTATCTCGACTAGTGCGTATGCGCGTATGGGGTATATTTACTACATATCAAGCCTTTTGCTTAAAGATAGAAATGTGTAGCGGCATCTGTGCACCCTCTTTGGGCCGGTCTTCAAGCAAGGGAAATAGGGCCTGACCTCCTGACCCGTGAATAATGGCGGGGGCATCCTTTGGAACGGAGAATTCGAAAGCGCTCAGGAGCTCGACCGTAAGTGCCTGGAGTTCCATGATTCTACAACAAGCTGAGGCCTTGGCTGCTTCTCGAAATGGAGCACTTACGCGAAACGCCATCTAGAGGGTGATCCAATAAGCGTCAAGTGTCTTTACAAGTGAAAGTACGCACCCGATGCAGGACCTGACACCGGCGCCTGAAGTCGTCAGTATGCGCAGCCATCGTAAGGAAGAAGAGGTAACGAACTAAAATTCATTCTGTGGCGCAACACAAGATATGAGACTCAGCAAAAGAAAGGAATGAAACAGCGCGTACAGATTCGCATACATGCCCACGGTCGTCTCTGGATGGTTCTCTTTCAGGAAACGCTTTCGGATTCCATTCATGAACATCCTTGCCCCATACGATCGGATTTCTGTTTACGCGTCATACGCGTTCGATACTTCAGAGGGGACACGGATACCTGTTATACATGTATATCGAGGTATGAATGGCTTGCCCTTTCGCGATGGGGATTTCCTTCAGTACCTTCCATCGCGGGTCGTGACGGGCTCTAGGAGGGGAAGAACATCGTTACGCTCTGCCACACGAACGAGCGTCTGCGCGAAGGGATGCAGGCGCAGGGCCTCCTACTCCGTGAGTTTGAGTACAAGGTGATAGACTGGCCTCGAATGAGAAGCCTTGCCTTGAGCGACGCGTTAAGCCAAGGCATCGCGTTGTAATCACTAGAAGTCAAGACGCCAGTGTCAGGCCGGACTTGTGATATCTCTTGTCTGATTCTATCCTGGTCTTCTGGGTGGCGGCTCAATTCGTACAACAGCCAGGCTAAAGAGTTAGCAGTAGTGTCATGACCGGCAAATATAAATGTTCTTTGGAGGAAAAGAACGTCAGGTACTCTTTTGTATGGTAGAGAAGAGCGTACCCCATCTGTGCTGCGATCTCACTCTCCGTCATTCTCTTCCTCTCGTCGTTTGATAACGAAGAAAGAGCTGCCAAGACAACTTAAGGAGCAAGGTCAGAGAAAGGGGTCCAGGGCTCACCGAGAATATTGATGATGTCCTTTCCTTCCTCGATGCCGTCTTTAACGAACTGAAGTTCCCGATGATAAATGTCTCGCGCTATGTTCTCCATCGCCTGCCTGAACTCTCGGAGCTTGATATTTTCCCTCGTCGGCAGTTTGGTCATTATAGGCATGATGCTCTCGGGCAGATGACGCAGAACGCCTTGGGAGATGAAAACATCCGCTACCGAGGGAAAGAGCATGACCTCCGTGCTGGAAATATGAAACATATAAGTCTAACATTGCCTTTCTCCTTAACCTTCGCATACAATAGATGGTTCAAAACGTCTTCTAAGGCGGAATGCGTGTTGTCGAGAGCACCGAACGAGTATCGGAAAGACGCTGGTAAATTTACGAGTGACGGCATTTCAATAAGAGACTAGATAACTTACTGACACCGATGATATCAAGTGTTGCTTTCTGTGTCCATGAGAGCATGTTTTGAACCTCGTGGCCTTCCCTCAGGGACTCCTTCAGCTTGTCCACGAGCTAATAAGTTCAGCATGAGTTATCGGCGCGTCACGATGAGAAAACCATCAAGATACGTACCTTGGATCCTGTCGCATGGAAGACGTCAAGATAGGACTGTAGATGAACAGCAGAAAATGCAGAATTCAAGATTTTGCGCTGCCGCGGATGATCCTGGTCTACGAGTGGGACGTGTCAGAGGAGATGTACTTTAAGTTGATCGAGCGACATACTGTTGGCTCCCAGAAGGCCGTTCCCGAAAAAAGCTGCAAGCAGACGAGTCGTATCCAAAGCCTTGGGGAACTGATATCCAGAGGCTTGCAAAATGTACTGCAAAGCCATAGGATCAGATACTAGGAGGACTGGTTCCTATCACCTTGTCAATATATCAGTTTAGTTCAAAGCCGCGTATGCATACGCTGAGCACTCCAGCAATGCGGAAAACGCTTCCGTAATCACGGTACCAAGCAGTTTCGTAGTCACCGACATTCTTCGCGTGGCGAAGCATGTATTGATGTCCTGTATATATGCATACTCATTTAATAGCCCAACAGTATAGACAGAGGGACTAACCAAGAAGCCATGAGGGGCTCGGAGGACCACGAATCATATCAATGCTGATTCTTTTGCGGTACAACCTAAACGCAAGGAATAGGACGAAGACAGAGAGGGCGACAGCAATAGGGTGCGGTGTGTCCATCATGCTAGATAAGAGGAGCGTTGGGATCGTCATGATATGCACAGCTTATATACTCCCAGTTCGAACATAACGGTCCGGGTGCGAAATGAGCGGTTAGAGCCTGGGGGGGAATGCAGGTGTTCTCCGTAATCTCAGTTTACCACAGAAGACGCGAGGAGTCATGCCGCTCGTCGGAACAGAACTGAAAAGCATCAGGTGTTATAGCATGCCGGGGGATGGGAGAAAACATAGAAAGACACTTTGCATGGAAGCTTGATGTAAGTATGGCCTCGCCGTTCTGTCGGACATGCCACGCCCGTGGTAGCGGCGGTGGGGGTTAGTAGCGAAACTCCCACTGGGTTAGATGTCGACCCAATAATGACAGGTTGTGAGCAAGTGATTGTCAGAGTCGGATGACCTAATCATTCCCGATCTTATTCTGAACGCGTCACGTCAACGAGAGCTCAAACGACCCAGAAAGCAGCTCCTACTCCGATCGCCTTTCAGAGCCTACCTGCAGGTGTCTTGCAAGTTGTATTTGCGGAGCCTCTAGTGGTGTGCCTCCGAGTTGATCGCCAGGCCCGGGAGCCGCGTTCTCCAGAATGCATCCGTCACCCGAGCGCCATTCAGATATCACTTCAACGCATATGATGGGCCTGCGGAAATCCTTGTTCGCTTGGCTGAAGACTCACCCCAAGCTTTGCGATCTGGGGGATGAATCTCTTGAGGTAATTGGCAACATCAACGGTACGATGTCTCTTTTTCGAAAATGATATTATACCTGACTGTACGTTGCAGGGAGCCAGTATGATACCCTCAATGCGCTGAAATTCATGAAACTGATCACAGAAAGACGCGAATAGTATTAGTATCTACTGTTTGCTTCCTCGTTTTCAAGTCTATCAGTCATAACGCGACCACTTGTCGTTGTTCCTTGCCCGCGGATCTGCTCTTCTCTCTTTGTGATCTTCGGAAGGATAAAACCGGCCGTAGCGTCGCTCATCCGATGGTCCCCTGCCATTCCTCCAGAGATATGTTAAGAGCATCTCATCAATGAACAGTTGGGCACCACTCACTGTTCTTGTTGATCTTGGAACAAACGGGGTACTTTGATCTGTGGATCATGGCCCTTAGACTGCCCTACACCAAAGCGATGTGCACGTGGTGGCGGGATGGTGGTGGCGGTCGACGTTTCGAGGTAATCGGAGGTGAGCGGGGTCTAGGAGAGGGCAGCGGAAGAGGTAGAGTAGCAGTCTCAGGTCGATGTTTGGATGGCTTTCTAATCGGAATTGGAGGAGGTGTCCTGCGGCGAGTGGAACTGAGAGATTGTTCGACTGAGGCTGAAGTCAACTGATGAGGCGGTGCCGGCGCTGTATGAGAAGAAGATGCTTGACGCGAGCCTCTAGGAGCCGGGGGTGGTGGACGCCGTTGACGAGAACTCGACGAAGACGCAGTCGGAGGAACAGTAGCGAGTGGATGACCTGCATCTGTGCGCGGGTGTTCTTCCCGCAATCTTTCTGCGCGTTGTCGAAAAGATGGGGGTGGGCTTTGAGTTTCGTGAGGCGTCATGACTATGGGACAAGAACATTTCTCCTCGCAAGCTTTTATACAAGGCAGAGTCTATCAACCTTGGCTGCACAATTACATGAGATTTTGCCGCTGAACAAAAGAGAACAAGTGTTGTTCATTGAATCATTTTTTTCGTGTCTCCGTGTTGTCTGGATGTACAACAAAAAGGGTCTCCTCACTAGCCGCCGGTCTTTTGTTCTAGGTGCATCTGAAGCAGTATCCACTGGTTACCTGTAGTGTCGGTACTAGTCGAGCTAGCTTAGTACACCAAAGCATGCCAAAAGGTTCCTGCGGAGACCAGAGGAGGTCGAGAAAACAGCGCCACAGTTCAACCCTCCGGGTCAGATGCACAGACTTGAACATCAATGACTTTGTGCGAGGGGTAAAAGTTTGCATGTGGCTGAGTCGTTTCCAGATTCGCTGTCCATCAGGGAGTTTCATCATCAGTGTTTATACATCATGTATCGCGTACTTAAGTATTCTCTTCTTGCAGCACCTTTGCCATTAGACTATACCATCCGAATGCTGAGAACTATTCGAATATTTCTGATCAAGCTCTATATCATCGCCTCCCCTCACGGCCAATAGTCTTTTGAAAGAGTGAACCCAACTTTGGTGGCTCGCGGCGGGCGACTCCACAGCGATAGAGCTTTCAGAGGTTGATGACTGCTGCTAAATATCAGAAATCTGATACAGTACATGTTTAAAACATTGGACAGAACTCACCGGAGAGTCTGATGGAGCACTAACAAGTATATCCTCAAACGCGCTGAATCTCAGCGTCTCAGGTGGCCCGCCATACACATGAAGAGTCTTGAGGTCAAAATCCTTCTTGTATTTATCATACCACACTCGTGGGGCAGTGTCGATTTCCAAAAAGTCTTGAAGCTCTGACAAGCATGCTGCCCAACGATCCGCTCTAAGAAATGTAGAAAGTAGTGGTAGGTTGCGCCTTCGGTTGTCATCGGAGAGTGCGAGAATTAGACAAAGGACAACCAAATTGTCAGATGTTGAGAGGTAATCCATCGTGTCTTGGAAGACGGACGGTGCTGACACCTTCAAGGCAGCCAGGCCTTTCACGTAGGACACGGCTAAGAAGGAATAGATCATAGGACGTGTCCCTGTTGTATCCTCGGGGTTTGCATATTGGGATATCCCCAAAATTTCCATCAGGAAATCATCCAACCAACCTCGCCTTGCTAGCTCAGGGTACGTCTCGATCCACAGGCAGTTACAGGCACGGGAAGGCTCGACTCTGCGCGAGAGGTCCAAAATCTCAGTCGCAAGTTCGACTACACCGCAAATGCGCGGAAAGTCATTGAACGCAACTGCTATAAGTTCATGCTCGAGGATAGGTGAGATTCCGTTACAGAACCGTTCGTAGAGATTGGAGTCCAGGGTGGATATTCGAACTAGCGCGTGCACTATCTTCCGCTTATCGCTCGACACTAAAGTTCCATCGCAGAATGCTTCGGAGATAATGACCGCGTTCAAGGCATGGTAGGTGGCCGTGAGTATGCTGGGGCTATGTTGTCTGAGAGTTCCGCCCAATCCTCGTAAATAAGGCCGACGTACTCTCTTATGAAAAAGAGAAGTTCAGCCACTGGTGTCTTGTGCGTCACGATTAAGGCGCCATCCTGGGGTCTAGGAATCGGCAGTGGTTCGTCTTCGTCAGGCTCATCACATGAACCAGTTTTACTGTTCAGAAGGACGTGACGCGTCTGAATGAGCGCAAGATTGAACAGAATGTCTGCTGGCAGACCATCGTAGTCTTCACCGGAACAGGTATCAGGGAAGAGAACAAGCAGGAGATATTCAACGATCGACGGCCGCAAGAGGATGGTAAAGATCCAACGCAGTTCGACAGGATATGCACTGGGGAATTCGGGCGATGTTCGCACTTTCAACCGGAACGAATTCGGATTCAGGGCACCGAATTCGGGATGGCGACCGTCAATGAATAGAGGTAGCGAAACGAGGCCGACACAGATGGGATCACACATCGTGATCTCAGAACATCCATGAGATTGTATGAGCCAAGGGAGTACTGTTGACCATACCGGAGAATCGTTGTCGCCCACGTCAAGCCAATCAACCCCGGTGGACAATGCGTTCTGAAGAATTCTAGCCCAAACGAGTACATCGAACCTCTGACAAGAACTGCTTCCGAGAGAGATGTGGTGACGCAAAAACGCGATGGCATGTTCGGGATACTTTCGACTGACGAGCAAAGAGAGGGTGTTCGGCCCTCTCACCGCACGGGTCAGAGATGGCGTCAAAACATTTGGAGGTACAAATTCATACTCGGGAATTGGAGGCTCGATGCGAATATGAACACGATAAAGGCGCTCGTATGCCGTCTGCTTGTCTGGCGCCGTGTACTCCATAGATTCTACAAGCATGCAAATTCTTTGTGCAACATCGGGAATACCAGTCTTGATAACAGAGAATAGCTCCAGCGGTAGGGCGCTCATAGCTTGCAGGACAATGCTCTGCACCGAGGTATTCGATGAGATGTTGTATAGACCAATCAGAGCACGGGCTTCGAGAGCATCGGACATGCTTTCCACAATCAATTTCTCTACGTCTCTGAGAGATATAGTCCATGGTGGCGTTTCCGCTGATGCCATGTCCCGGGTAACATTCGACTGACCTGGAAAGGACCAGCGAATTGCACGAAGGTGACGGGTGATCCAAAGGCAGAGGCGATTCTGGCGGGACATCGTACAAAGAGAGGCGGAAATGGAATAGGAATAGAGCGTCAAGTAGGTCTTGTACGGACAATCGGGTCTCAATATGGGTAGGAAAGTCGTGCCGAAGTACGCGACGAAGGCAATAAATGCAATAACGCTGACCAGTGCAGCACCGGGTGTATTGAGGGATCGGACGTGAAGAATGAGGCCAAAAAAGAACACGCCGAGAGCGACATGCATGAGGACTGGCAGCAGACCGATGATGAGAGGTACATGCCATTTTTCGATGTTTTCAAACCGAAATTGGCGGATGCGACTACGATCACGAGGAGTACCCGAGGGGACGGCCATGTACTGGTGGATCCACTGCTTCATGAGCACAGCCATCAAGGCTGTCGTCAAGCTCAATGCAAGACTCGTGTACCAGAGCACATTGACCCAGGCGTCTGTCCGCGAGGGGCGTACAGGGGAAGTGGGAGTGATGTTTGAGGAGACGACGGAGGAGGCAGGAAGACCATCCATCATTGCGCGCTGAAGATGAAGCATTTCGTACATCATATATGCGCTGACCTGATTGTAATCGACCTGCAGGTTCGGCGAAGTCTGGGTGACGAAGGTCGAAACAACGGCAGAAAACAGTCCGGCCTAGTTGAATGGTCAGTTTTTTTCTAACGCAATGGCTCGTGCAGCAACTTACGAAAACAAGCAAGACGTCCAACGCGTCTCGCCAATCCTCGACTCTATCGGCGTCAAATTTGGCGTACTCTTCCAGAAATGTTTTCCAAACTCGCGCCATAGGGCCCATTTCTTTGAAAGGCTCATCCTCAGAAAACTTCTGTTCATAGTCGAACGCGTCGGTGCCTGCGTGGCGTAAGTTATTTCAGGATCAGCGGAAACATACGAACACCAACCTCTCTCGACCCTCGAATGCCCACCTTTGAAGCCCGCTAGCTTACGCTTTCTGCTTCTGCGCTTGCTTGCCGGCTGCGCTGGTATGCGCACGTTCCGAATGCTGTCTGGCGGTTTGGACTGGCCATCATTTCTATCGCGACTCCCATTAGAGGAGGAATCGTCGAAGCTCGACGACGGCATATATGTAGCGGCAGTGGGGTGGCGTCTCTTGCTTTGGTAGAGTCGTGGTAGTTGGGAAGGTAAGGGTACGGTGATTCCAATGATGTCGTATTGATATTCACCAAGGTACGTTGTTCTCCTTTTGGGTAAAACGAACTTATCAGAACAACATCAGGGGCATGGAGGACGCGACTGTGCCTACCGCAGACAACAAGGCCGGTCTTCATCCTATTCGAGAGGATACCACAGCATGGCATCAAATACTGTACTGTACTCCTCAAGAGTATCACTGATTACCTTCCACTCGCGTCGACCAGGCAGAGGGTATGCTGTGACTTCTGTCGATGGAGGGGAAACGCATACCCGCGCTCAGGGTTAACTTCGGTGCTAAACAAACGAGTTGCCGAAACAGGTGTGTAACCCTAACCTCAAGCTGCTCACAAAGTTTCCCTTCCGGCCCTGCTTCCGGCTTGAACTTCAACTTAACCATCACCTGGCCATCACATGCCTGGTGTCGTTTGGCGTGTAATATACTCGCCGAAGCTCCACTGGTGAGTTCCATCTCTATTTAGGTTTATAGCTTGTAAGTGGAAACATGTTCCTACGCGTATGGAGCCCTGCTGATACACGACGTCTAGGCAATACGCTGTCTTGAAGCAGAAAGGACCTGTGAATCCATGGATTTGACTTCGACACGCAATCGACACGGTGCAACTTTGGACAAAAGTGAAAAAAATATATGACTCATTCCAACAAGCGCGCTATGCAGCTCAGGAACTCATCTAGGAAAACAACCAGACTGTATATCAACCTATCCCTGCATGTGATACACCGCTGCCTTGATGAGAAAAGCGGAGTTTTTTATGCTTCTCCTTCCTTCCCCCACCATGACCTTCCTACTCTTTGCTCTCTCTGTCCTGATACTCACTACGTACATCATCAAAACATACCGAAAAGATTCCACAATACGATCAATCCAAGGACCTCCCAACCTATCCTGGCTGCTAGGCCCGTATCTCCATCTTCCATAACACGACCTCCCACTCACGCCTTTACAGGTAACCAGCGCGTAGGCCTCGACAGACACGCTGCCTCAAACCTCGGCGACTACAAATCGTGGTACGACAAATACGGGTCAGTGTATCGCGTTGCTGGAGTTTTTAGCGTGAGTCGCCTCTCTCGCTCCCATAACATTCTCCGTGCCGACGAGCATATCCAGGAATCCATCCTCGTACTCGCCGATCCCAAAGCCATCCAATACGTACTCCACACCTCTGGTTATAGGTTCCCAAAAACCGGCGATTCCGATCATCTATCGGAAATGGTGTTCGGGCCTGGGATTGTGTCGGCTGCTGGTGAGCGCTAAAGTGCTTCTTTTATACTACCTATTGATGATGGCGGGAACAGGAAAACAACATCAACGCCAGAGACGCGTTTTGAATGGCGCATTCTCTTCTACGCAGATTCAGTCTTATTTAAAGGTTTCCCAGACGTTTTCCGCCAGAGTAAGTATGCGTTTCTGATCAAGGCTTATGATGGAGTAATTTTCATGATTTGGAAAGCTCGTGGAAAAGCTCAACGAAAGCTTAAATGGTCAACATAGGGTATACAACATTGCTCATTGGGTGCGGAACGTCGCTCTTGATATAATCGGAATGAGTACGCATTTCATGAGTCGTCCCCTCATCCCACTCACGCCGACACACTTCTAGCTTCGTTCAGATATCACTTTGACGCAATCGAAGGGAAAGAGAACGAGATAGCTAACCGAATGGAGGCCATCTTGTCAGTAGACTCTTCAACTTTCTCAGCTCATCGTTAACAATAACATCCGCTTCAGACCGGACAGCCAACTTTCCCTCTCCGCATTGCAACTAGTCTTAAGCCAGGGTCTTTTACGCCACCTTCCAACGTTTCTCGTTTCGTTGATGACGAAACTGCCGTTTGAGGATGTAATCAAGTTCAGGGAGTTTCGGCGGGTGGTGGACGCTACGGCGAGGGATCTGCATGAGCGGCAAGTTCAAGCTATCAGAGAAGTTGGTGTTGAAGACGAGAAAGATATCGTGAATTTACTAGGTTCGCTCATTTTTGTTTACTGTGTATATGCTAAGACATGTACAGCCATGTCGTCCTTGTCTGACGACGAGACGATGAGGATGGAAGAAGCCGAGATTATCTCGCAGATGGTGTGCGTAGCCTCCCTTCTCACCTAGTACTTATTCGTACGCTCATCTATAAACCGCCAGGACATTCATATTCGCAGGGCACGACACCACAGCTGCCGCGGTCGGATGGCTCTTATACGAGCTGAGCACCCACCCCTCTGACCAGATCAAAATCCGGGAAGAGATCTTACAGATGCGGAGCACTTGCGCCTCCCCCTTATCCCTGAACGACTATAATTCTATGCCTCTATTGAACGCCGCTATAAAGGTGTCCACTCTCCTCTCCCACCCACCTCCTATGCTCATTCCCTCGACAGGAATCCCTCCGCCGCAACTCCTTCGTGCACACCCTCAGACGCGTCGCAGCGCGAGACGACGTCATACCGCTTTCCCATCCTATCAAGACTCGGGAGGGAAAGGTGCTCAGCGAGGTCCCGGTAAGGAAAGGACAGTCCGTGGATGTGCCGGTGCACTTGTACCACAGGTCAGTTCATTGCTGGGGTTTAGTCGGATGTTGAGACTCTGTACCCCTCTAGCTTGCGGAGCGTGTGGGGCGAAGACGCAGACGACTGGAACCCGGGACGATTTTTGAACGGGCAGGATCAGGACGTGACGGTTGGCGTGTATGCGAATCTGTGAGTGGGGTGTTCTTCAACCAACAGCGGACGTGCTGATCATTTACATAACTTGGATGGCAGGTTGACGTTTAGTATGTCCCCACCCATTTTGCGAGAGTCATTTGAAACTGAGAAGAACGGCTTATAGGTGCGGGTGTTCGAGCGTGTATCGGGTAAGCGTGTCCTTCCTTCCTGGCTTCTCAAGTTGCTAACATACTTACCCCCAGGTGGCGATTCGCGTGAGTCCTCGTCATCCAATTTCCTACGGCACGATTCCTAATGCATCATATTCAGGATCATGGAAATCCAAAGCATCGTAGTAGAACTCCTCAGCTCGTTCGAGTTCTCTCTTCCAAAGGAGAGTCCTCCCCTGATACACGGATCGGGACTGCAAATGGTATTCCCATTGGTGAAGGGTAGGGAGATGGAGGGTATGCAGATCCCGCTATGCGTATCGCCTATTGATTCAAAGTAATTTGGGCGACTGTATGCACACTGTTACTACCAACTTCCAGAGTAAACCATCATTGAATAAGATTCCTTGTCACTCCGCGGACACCAGTCGTCCGGAAACTATCTTCCAGGTCGTGCCCAGAACCAACTTTCCTGCCCTACGGAAGAGTCAATCCCAGACGAAGCGGGAACAGTTTCAATACGCGCCAGGTTCCGGAGGCGTCGAGGATCCGCCAACAACAACGACGCGGGCATGTTCATTTGTCGATTGAGAGGCGGCGCAGATTTCGTGAGCTGGTAGGGTAACACAAGAGGTCCGAAATTCAGAGAGACGCGCCTACGCTGCCTCTGTACCACCCCCGCAAGTTCACGATGGACTGCGCGCGCGCCTTGAGCCATCCAGATGCCACACTCGCTACACGGATACAGCACCGTCTTTGAAGGGCTGGCCTGCAAGGAGACGATTCGATTTCGTTTGGGAACAACATGAAACGGTCTTACTGTGGTCTTGGCGTCGAATTCAGACCCACTCTTCTCTCGAAGTCAGACTCTTCATCAAGACGAATTATTGCGGCGTCCTTGCCTGCAATAACTGTTTATCTATTGATAATTGGTCTGACTCCTCATAAAAGGCACCAGATCTACAGTTTGAAAAATGGTGAGCACGTGTGGTATAGGCAATTGTTGTCTCTCACAGTCAGCCTCAAGAGGCGTGCCCGATTCAGATCTCTGATACTGATGCGGCCACGCGAGCAGGGAGTCGATCACCTGCCGTCCCCTGCCGTATTCTCACGCTGTTCTCATAGCCTCTCCAATTGCAAAACTCTCCTGCCAACTCGTTCAGCCTCAGGCAAGCTCAGTCACTCAGCATCATCACACACCGAAGGTTGTGTCTGGTAAGCCAGGTCAGAGGACAACTCGTGAGGAAATAGGTCAAGGGCCTGTAGCTACTGGATGTTGCAATTTTGTAAGGCATATTCTTCAATTTCAGCATGTTGCTGTTCAGCTATGACATGTGAGAAAGATATCGAGTCATATCTAGTCCAAGTAAACGTGCGAAGGTTGTGGTCGCGCTGCAGAACTTGAGAGGGCGACGCAGGACCCACTGATGGCCGCATCACGATGCCGACAGACTTGGTCCAGGCCGTTTCCTAAAACGGGGGGGTAGGTGTCGTGGGAATGATATCAGAGATCTGAATCGGGCACACCTCTTGGTCAGCCTATTCCATTTATAACCATGCTTGCACCCGTCGTTCCTCAATAGGACCTATGACAGTTTTCTACCTACCTAGTATGGAAAACACAAACCTTCGACAACTGTAAGCCCAACAGGCATGTTGAAAGGTTATTACTGTCATGGGAGTCCTGAACCATAACAGTGTCTTACTATACATGTACACATTACAACAACGACTTGCTCATATATGGCCCGTCTAGTTCATATCCAAGCTTACGATAATAGTCCCTCGTCCCGACACCTACCACACCAAATCAGCGGGTACCTTGAGAATGCCCAACACATCCACTCACCAGAAATAACAGCCAACTTGACACTCCCATGCTCTTCCCTCGCGATCCTCTCAGCCTCTTCCATCAACAGCGTCCCAAATCCCTGGCCAATCGTTAATACCCCCGAAGCTCGCAGGCACTTGGTCCTGTGGACCATTGACTGTATCAACAACGTACCTGATGCTGGAACTTGGTCGGATCTCTCCCGTGCACGGGCACAGCCGTCCCATACACATGCAGCTCGCGCACAATACTGCACCCACCCTCATCGTCATCCTTCTTTACAAGCTCCGGACGGAACGTCCCTTCCTCAGAGCACTTCCTCAGGCGAAGTAGCCCCACCAGGATATCGCGCTCCGGGTCCTCGTACGACAGGAACGTCTCCCAGCCCCCGTTCGCAGTATAGTCCCGCCGCAGAAGCTCCACGGACTCTGGGCGTACCTTGTGGTGGATCTCATGGATCTGCAGATGCATCGGTAAGGCCAGATAAGAAAGAAGAAGAAGCATTCACGTACTCCCACTTCGCGGAATCGCACGTCCCGGCATTCAGCACCAAAGTCCTTCATGCGGTTAAGCGCGAGTTCCCGCAGATTGCCAGAGTTGTCGCAGCCACTCGTTACCAATGGGAGTGGGATATCTCTGCAGTGAACTATCAGTGGCGTTGATATAAGTGGGAATGGTCTGTCTACCTCTGCACCCGGTACACTCTTGTCCAGGGAGGAACTAGCGCGAGTATCCGGGCAACGACATCAACGAGTACGTTGGGAGTGTAGTTCTTGTATCGCCCGGTCCGCCATAGCTCGTATAGACCTGTCCTCGAATGACCAAAGTTGGATATATCTTGAGTCCGTCACTACGGAAAGCAGGATTCTCAAAATACTCTTTGAACTGCTCCAGGTCCCGTTCCACTCCAACATTTGGAAGATCGGGCATCATATGCGCAACAACTTTAAATCCAGCATCTTTGGCAAGATGGAAGGACTCTGAGACAGCGCGGACAGTGTGGCCGCGGTTGGTGTCTCGTGCAACATCTTCATACACGGATTGGACACCAATCTCCAGACGTGTGCATCCGTATCGCAGCATCTGACTAGAGGAACTGCTAGTGAGTTTTGTGTTAGAGTCCATGACCACTACACCGCTAACCGGACCACTGGGCCACTAACCGGTTAGCGGTGCAGTGGTCATGGACTCTAACATTTTGTAAACAGCAGCAATGAAGATGTGCATACCTGAGATGAGGTCGCAAACAGTAATCTGGTCGTGTTTCGATAGTTATGCCAATCGCCTTGGCTTTACTCTGCTCAGAGTATCGCACGGCCTCATCGACGTCTGTTCCGGTAAAGCCAGATAGGGCATTGTGCAGCTGCGCGATGAATTTTCCTCGATAATCTTCCGGCATGCTCATGAATGTTCCACCCATAATGATGAATTCGACCTGGGAATGTTAAACATTGAAAATGCAGCAAACTCATCCGTACCTTGTCGACGTTGTGCCCTAGACTTTTCAGCTGTTCCACTCGGCCTCTGGTCTGCTCATATGGATCATATCGAGCACGGATAGCGCGCATACTCGTCGGTTCGTAGCCAGTATAGCTTTGCGTGCTGTAGTCAAAGTCGGAATCGGGACCGCCGGGGCAGTATACGCAGATATTGCCAGTCATTGCAATATGCGGACATCGATGGGGCTTGCACATCACAGCGACAACAGCGATCTACTGGTGCCCGTCAGTGCGCATCTCCGAAAAAAAAGCGATACATACTCCACTCGCTGTCCGAATAGGTCGTGCTTTCAGCTTGGGCAGGAGCGCTTTTTTGTAGTCATCGGGAATGGCGCTGATGATGTCGACAAGACGGGGAACGCCTCCATAGCCAAACTTTTTGCTGATTTTTGCACGGAGGACGTTGAGAGAGACAGTCTCGTTTGTATCGTGCGCCTTTATGAGCTCCGCGGCGATCCCAGAGGTCACTCGTAGCAGTGTTTCCGCCTGAGATGGACCTGCTCACTGTCAGACAATGAGGAAAACTTTGTCCACCATGAACACATACCGTCTACCCGCGTTCCCTGCACCATCGTCGTCGAGTATCGCCTTTTCTAGGCGCGAATGTCGTGTAATTGACGTGTGGTCGTCGTCGTCGGCAGTGAGCACGAAAGTCAGAGTCAAGTGCCGGCCTGCGCCGATCATTGATTGTCACGATATCATTTGAATCCAACCCTCTCGATTGGCCACAACTTGATTCTGGATGCCACTGAGCTCAAGCTCACACCGCCGTCTTCGAGACAGTTTTCTCTAGTAATTTCGTCTTCAGGAACACATACGGCTGTTTCTCCATTCAATATCTCACTCCAAACGCGTCTATGACTTCAAATTTGCATCACTTGATTCTCCTCCTGCTTTTTCAAGCTGAGGGTTGGGATCGTTGAGACTTATCTGCGATAGAAGGCTTTTTTTCTCAAGCTGAATAGCTGCCAATTCCGTTTTTACTCCGCGTCCTTGGCCTAGTCTAGATAAATTACACTGGCATGTGCCACCTACGTGGTAAGTACCTCCATTTGACCTCCATCTATGTAGTTCATATCTGGGCGTTACCGCCTGGCGCGGTGACGGCGGTAGTAACGTTTCGCCTTGCAGGTAGAAACGTTTCTACACTGTTATGATCATTCCGCCTTTGTTCGCTCTGAATGGTAATCACTGCGGGACAATTTCTGATGTGGACCACAATCATTGTATTTCTTTATCAGGAACAATGTAAGTACTCTACTAGAAATTCATCATTATCTACAGTGATGCTTGTGTGAGAAGATTTATCGACCACCGCCTCCTAGTCATTGGAGTACAGCTCGGCACTAGGCCGTTGTTATGATTTCTCGTGCTCTCGGGCGCCAGTAGCCAATGTCAAGGCCCGCCACAGCATGTGAGAAGTCCCAGTGTCGCGCAGATGCACGTACCACAATATCTAGTCAGTTGCTCATGCCAGACGAGCATTTCCGCGCTCAATAGCGCGGGAAGCATTCGCGTGGCATGATCCCGCGCAAAGCAAGGATGTTCAAGTGGGTGTGGACCGTGTCAGAAAGCCCGGCAAGTCAGGTCAGCAGATCTGCACACTCGGAGAGGCTTCTGTCACGCGTGAGTGTGCACACTCGACGCGAGTGAGCAAAGTGGGCGTTGACGAGAAAGGAAGTAGTTACCTGATCGGGATGAAAGTTGCCCGATCGAGACGTAGAAACGCTTGGCTAATCCCCGCCACGTCCCCAGCCGTCAAAAGGCATTATTTTGGCAGGGAAAGAAGGCGTTACCGCCGTTTCTGCGGTAACGAAGAAGCGCTTTATATGTAGTTCATATCTGGGCGTTACCGCCTGGCGCGGTGACGGCGGTAGTAACGTTTCGCCTTGCAGGTAGAAACGTTTCTACACTGTTATGATCATTCCGCCTTTGTTCGCTCTGAATGGTAATCACTGCGGGACAATTTCTGATGTGGACCACAATCATTGTATTTCTTTATCAGGAACAATGTAAGTACTCTACTAGAAATTCATCATTATCTACAGTGATGCTTGTGTGAGAAGATTTATCGACCACCGCCTCCTAGTCATTGGAGTACAGCTCGGCACTAGGCCGTTGTTATGATTTCTCGTGCTCTCGGGCGCCAGTAGCCAATGTCAAGGCCCGCCACAGCATGTGAGAAGTCCCAGTGTCGCGCAGATGCACGTACCACAATATCTAGTCAGTTGCTCATGCCAGACGAGCATTTCCGCGCTCAATAGCGCGGGAAGCATTCGCGTGGCATGATCCCGCGCAAAGCAAGGATGTTCAAGTGGGTGTGGACCGTGTCAGAAAGCCCGGCAAGTCAGGTCAGCAGATCTGCACACTCGGAGAGGCTTCTGTCACGCGTGAGTGTGCACACTCGACGCGAGTGAGCAAAGTGGGCGTTGACGAGAAAGGAAGTAGTTACCTGATCGGGATGAAAGTTGCCCGATCGAGACGTAGAAACGCTTGGCTAATCCCCGCCACGTCCCCAGCCGTCAAAAGGCATTATTTTGGCAGGGAAAGAAGGCGTTACCGCCGTTTCTGCGGTAACGAAGAAGCGCTTTATATGTGTATATCCAAATGTCAACGTTATGTAACTAGAATCCTCCAAGCTTAGCCTCTATCCTCGTGATAAGTTCAATGCAGAGCGTCCTACTCGCCATGCCAGGCGTCGTTCTTTTCTCTGGTTATGCCTTACTCTTCGCGGTGTCAGGCCTGGCTCTGAGCTATGTCTTCAAAGTCTATCGCAGAGGCTTCATTGTCAGGTCTATTCGCAACCCTTCTTGGCTGCTAGGTTCGCGATTAGACGTTTATCTGCTGAACACTACTCATAGCACATACTCGCAGGGCACCAACACGTCCTCCGTCATGCCTCCAATGTGGGTGATTATGAGAAGAGATGGTATCACGAATACGGAACCGTGTATAGGCTTGCTGGTGTCTTCAGTGTATGCTCTCTAGCTACCTGCTCCCGAGCTCTGGAACTCTGTATTTTTTTAGGAACCCGTCCTATCCGTTTCTGACCCCACTGAAGCCATCCAACTTTACATACTTCATACCTCTGGATACCGCTTTCCAAAATCTGCAGATTCTGGTAATCTCTTCGACGTGCTCTTTGGTCCCGGGATCGTTTCAGCAGTAGTCGCTTGCTGCACAGGCGTGATGGATACTCATCGGCTTTTTATAGGCGCCCAGCATCAGCATCAGCGAAGAATTCTGAATCCCGCATTTTCCGCTGCCCAACAGCGGTCCTACTTGAAGGTCTTACAAGCGTGGGTTCAGTCCAATAAGGATATATTCGTTACGGAAGCAGGGCGATCTGGATAACGAGAAAGACATCATAAACTTCTTGGGTACGAGGCTTTGAATCCATTCAACGCCAAATGACTCTAACTAGAATTGGCAGCGATATCTTCGCTATCAGATGACGAGAAACAGAAGATGGCGCACCCGAGATCGTGGCACAGATGGTGTAAGACGCAGCTATGAATGTCACTTTAGTTGACTTACGTTTCGTTGTTGTTAGGACTTTTATTCTGGTAGGACATGATATGACTGGCGCTGCTCTGGGGTGGTTACTTTATGAGCTTAGTCTGCATCCCGAGGACCAAGTGAAGATACGGGAAGAGATTTGACTTGGCTTAATGCTGCACTCAAGGTGCATCCTAAAGGTTCCGGCCGAGACAGACAGCAGATTAACCTCTTCTTAGGAAAGCCTTCGTCTGCACTCGTTCATACACACGCTTCCCCGAGTCGCCGCCCGAGACGACGTGATCCCTCTTTCTGCGCCGATACGAACACGGGATGGGAGAGTCATTACAGAAGTTCCTATACTCAAAGGCCAGACAGTGGAAATCCCGATTTACATGTACAACAAGTGCGACAGTGCGTTATTGATGATCATATTCACTGAGTATCGGGCAGATTACTTAGTGTATGGGGAGACGACGCGTAACACTGGAACCCCAGTCGTTTTCTGGATGTGAATGGTAAGGAAACGAACGAAATCGAAGTTGCATAACAATTCAGTTACTTATGATGGTCTGGATCTCCAGCACACTGCCAAGAACGACGATGAGCCAGCGACAGAGGTTCAGTAGGAAAGTACATCGTACGCGAATCGCCACCCGATGCAGGCTCTGACTCCAGCACTGAAAGTCAACCTATGAAGCGTTCGTAACGTCAGTTGATATCTATATGGCATAGCCCGAATCGGACGCACAAGTTAGCGAACACGCCCATTGCATGGACCTGGGTTCGTGGCGACATTTCCCTTGGTGGAGGGGAGAGAAAACGAGGGCGTTCAGATTCCGTTACAGATGTCGCCTTTCACTGCTGCTCGCTATTTCAAATGATATAGTTTATGGGCGTATGTGGGTGCATCAGGAACGAAGATATTACCGAACGGATGCGAATACTGTCGTATTTCGACCATAGGTTCACGTCACAGGTCACGAGCCCAAAAAATGAACCTGTTACATAAGCAGGTCACTAGTTTTTTTTGGCTGTGAACCTGCCCCAAATTGGTCACAAATCGGACTTTTGCTCTCAAATTGAGCTTGGTGGCAGTTTTTTATAGGATTTTTCTCCTTTTTAGTGTATTTTAGGTCTAGAATAGCACATTTTTCTCTACTAATCCGAAGGTTCATCCGACGAGGTAGCCAGTCGCCGACCCCCGAAAATGGGAGGCCGCGTGCGCGTATGATTGAGCATCCTGGGAGGGTACATGTAGATATACGTAGATACAATGGGAGGGCAGCGAAAGAGTACTGCACGATACAGTAAGCCAAACTGGTAATAAAGGTTGATTTTTACACAAGCTCACCTGGCGAGACGGAGTACAAGGCTGAGAGAAGTAAGACATTCTGCATGCAGCTGTATCCGCCACGCCAGGGGTGGGAGAATCGAATGTAACCACGCCACAGTAAAACAATCGCGAGAAATAAATAAGAGTATGAAGACGCGGGAAACAGAGAAGTCGCGAAGGCGTCGCCGAAGGCATTGCTGTCGAGCAATTAGGTGAATAGGTGCCGAGGGCAAGAAGAAACTCACCTGGTTTGTTTCGAGACCGGAGGTAACGAAACAACCAATGCTTCTTTGAGACCCAGGGAATGCTGGGAGAAGCATTGTCAGGTTGAGGAAGAGAGCAGTCGCGGGTGGAAAACTCACCTCGTATTAGTCTTGAGTAATTCAAGAATTAAACTCGAATTATACTGAGATTCAGCCTAAAACCTGTGAAATAACCTTGCCATTGAAAAATTTAGTGAACTTATTTTCAGTGGGTCACAGTGGTATGTCCGCTGTGAACATCTCACCAAACAAGTTCACAAGGTCACAGGTCACACCCTGTGAACCTACGGTCGAAATACTACAGTATGCTTTTCTTCTCCCGTGATACTAGCCTAGACCAGTCCTAGACCTTAGAGTCACTGCGCAGAGCGCGAAAGCCCAGACGTCCATTTAAGGCAAATTTTCCGCACGTGCGCACTATACGGTGACCAACAGCGTGACAGTAACTCTGACAGCACTTGCCTTCTGCCCTCATCCTGAGAGCTGCGGTACGTGTATCTAGGCCATTGGTAGGTTCTCCCATCAAAATTTGCTTTTTGGCCACCTGAAAAAGCTATTTTGAGTGTGTTTCTCTGATTGCCTTCTGGGACGGCTTCCATCTGCTCAATTTCGTACAACCAGCTCAAAGAACGGCTAACTCATGTCAGATCGACGAGGAGGACGCGGGCGTGGCGGTGGCCCGCCTGGCGGGAGAGGTTCTCCCCAAATGGGCCGCGGGAGTAGCCCACAAGGCCGCAGTGGTGGTGGAGGCGGATTTAGAGGAGGACCGGGAGGTGGTGGCGGTGGATTCAGAGGAGGACCGGGAGGAGGCGGCGGCGGCGGATTCAGAGGCGGTCGAGGCGGAGGCCCATCTGCGCCTACCATCTTCAAGAGAATGTCCCTGCCCGTGTCGCAGACCATCTCTCGCCGGCCAACCAGTCCAAACTGGTCGCCGTCCTGCAGAAGGTTCCAAAGGCTCCGCAGCGCCCGACGCGTCCTGGCTTTGGAACAGCTCGGGACTGCCATCACTCTGCGTTCAAAATTTCTTCGCGTTGAAGACAGGACTCGACAAGATCTACGATTATGAAATCCAAATCGAACCACAGGATTTTCTGAGGAAGCACAAGGAGCGTCTCTTCGAGCTCATTGAGGAGCACCCACAAGTCGCTCCTCATCGTGCTTACATTGCCCACGACCGCGGCACGCGCCTGGTGTCTGCGAAGAAATTCGCGGATCTCACGTTGAGCGTCCCCATTTTCGAGAAAGGTCAGAACGGGACCGCAGAAGAATGCTGACGTCTATCGCGTTTCTGTCTGTGTTCAAACGCGAACTCGTGATGAAACGAAATGGATCAGTATGTCTTGTTTATGTTCTAAATATTCCTAAACTGAACCTGCGTTCGCGTAGGTATCTGGGCGCGGAGCCACGTCCTCGAAATACGACCCTCTGCCTATCGTCTCGGCACTCAACCTCATCCTCCAGGACAGCCGCAGCGTCTTGGCGTCCGCCTTGGCCAGAACAAGTATTTCTTCCCGCCCGATACACCGGACCCGGTCCGGTTGGGTATGGAATTAACGCGTGGCGGGGATATTTCATGTCCGTCAGGCCGTCCTACAAGCAGCTGCTTGTTAATGTGTATGTGGTTACGTCCTGTGCAAAGTTCGTTGCTCATGTAGTATTGCATTAGGAATGTCTCGATGGCACCTTTTGTCGAACCGGCAAGCTTGACGAGGTGCTTATGGCTTTTAAAGGCAATGCACGGGGCTTCCGACTATTCCGAAGCAGCTCGCCAGCAGCATAAATTGACCACCCGCCATTTGGGATACAAGCGGCGTTTCAACTTACTGCCATCGGCACACAAACTGCCAGACAGATGACTTTTGTCTGCGAGGAATACGGCAAAAAGCCGATCTCGGTTGAAACTTACTTCAAGAAGAGTGAGTCCGTTTAGTCTTCTTCGCTCTTACATACTAACATTGAGTGCTTTAGAGTACAATGTGAACTTGTCGCATGCCGATGATCTCCCTGTTATTAACTGTGGTAGCCTCAAGAGACCTACGTGGCTGCCTGCCGAAATCTGCGAAATCGAGCCCGGAAATCCGTACCGCGGACGTCTCACGGACAGAGAGGTCGCGAATATGATGAACGTCGCCTGTAACCCTCCGGGCCTCAACGCCCAATTCATCACCAACGATGGCTTCGGCAAACTCAAACTAGCCGATGCGCACCTCAAGGACGAGTTTAAGCTCTTCATCGATCCAGAAATGACAGCTGTACCTGCCCGGATGCTTCCTGCCCCTACGGTCTCCTACAGGAAGGGTGGTCAGACACCTCGCAACGGATCGTGGAACATTACCCAGGCGCAATTCGTTACCGGAGCGACCATCCAGTCATGGTGGGTACTTCTTGTCAATGATAACACTGCACGCTCGATACCCACCCCGGACGTGTTGAGGCCCATGGTTACGGGTTTCTCAAAGAAGCTAGCAGCGGCGGGGATGACGATGCCACCTGCTGTCCCGACGCTGGTGAACACGGATTGGCTAGAACCCGTCGGACGTGACCCGGGCCGAGTCCAAGCTCAAGCGCTTATCAAGGACAAGCTGCAGAAAACTCTGGCCTCTCAGAATGGCCGGAAGCCTGCGTTCATACTCGTCATACTTTCGGTCAGGGACAACTTTATCTATAGCGGAATCAAAGTACGTTTCGACCTTCACACATCCTTTATCTGTATCGTTCACATTGCATTTTGTTTAGCGCATTTGCGACCTCGAGCTGGGGATGCCTACGGTCTGTATGCAAGTCGAGAAGGCGTTCGTCGACGGGAACCGCCAGGACCAATATTTTTCCAACGTCGCGTTGAAGGTCAATACCAAGCTTGGAGGGATCAACCACACCCTCCTCCCGACGCATATGGCCTGGCTTAACAAGGTGCCCACAATGATCATTGGCATCGACGTGACGCATCCTGGGCCGGGCGCACGATGGGGCACCCCTTCAATCGCCGCAGTCGTAGCCAGTGTTGATTCGAAATTCGTCCAATACCCTGCGAGCATGAGGATCCAAAAACCCGACCCCAATAGGATGAGCAAGGAGATGGTGGACGAACTGGACGTGATGGTAAGGGAGCGGTTGCTGCTGTTCAAAGAGAAGAACAGGGTGTATCCGAAGAGGATATTGGTCTATCGGGACGGAGTATCGGAGGTGTGTGCTCATTCAAGAATGTGCTATTAGGTGCTGACGATGATGTACTTAGGGGCAATATGAAATCGTCATTCGTGAAGAGCTCAAGAAAATCAAGGATGCTACAAGGAGCTTGAATAAGAATAACGACTGCAACCCCGCCGTGACCATCATCATTTGTGGCAAGCGACATCATGCGAGGTGAGTCATCTTCGACCTGTTTCTGAGTCTCGTCTGACAGCAACAACATAGATTCTATCCCGTATCCTCTGCCAACGGGGATAAGAACGGCAACACTCAGCCTGGGACCATCGTTGATAAGGGTGTTACCGGAGTGTATGTTCTAAACTTTCCGTCAATGTCTTTTTCGTTTACCTTCTATCTCTTCAGCTTCGACTTTGATTTCTACCTCCAAGCCCACGCTGGCCTCAAGGGTACCGTTAAGCCCACCCATTACAACGTCATCTACGACGAGAACAATATGGGCGCGGACGAGATCCAAGTCGGGACGCATGATTCCAGCTACATGTACGCAAGGGCGACGAAAGCTGTGAGTCTTATTCCGGCGGCGTACTACGCGGATTTGGCATGCGAGAGAGGGCGGATATATATGAATAAGTTGATGCTGGATGATGGGACGACGACTGCTGGTGGGACGAGGTCCGACGAGGCTGAGGAGACGTGGCGTAATGCTGTACGGTTGTGGGGAACTGGGGTAAGCATTTTCCTCCGTGAGATGCGATTCGGGCGCTGACAAGGTTTTTTTAGCTCCACGAGGATATGAAGAAAACGATGTTCTATATCTGATCCATAGCTACTGTTTTTATCGCATGCTTCATGTGTACTAGTTTTTGTTGTAATTGTATTGCTGCCATTGTTTATCACAAACATGCTTCTTGGCAGGCGGTTCTGGACGGATGCAGACCGGACCTTCCGTACGTACCAGTATGACATTTGCCCGCTCTTCTTCACGGCTTCTGAATCACTTCTCAGTCTTCAAGAGACGCGTCTAAATCGTGCAGCCCGCTTTTTCGGACAGATCCTGAAACTCTTGGAGTTGTTCTCGCGTTGTTCTTCGAATCTTGGAGTTTTCACCGACAACCGTGGATAGTAGAGCGCAAAAGAAGTTGTAATTGCACCCGCCCTACTGATTTAACCTACCCGTTGTGGTAATTACCTCGGTTCGTGCATCTCAACCATCGACTTGGAGTGGCTAATCATGAAGCTGGCTAACAAAAGCGCGCTCCACACGGACCCGTAAGACAGCGGAGGACAGCGGGCGCCAAGCGTGCCATGACCACGGGTACGCCTTGTTCCCACTACTGTGCCACCATCGAACCACCACGGGGTCTGAGCCTAACGATAGGCATCGACTCGCACACTGCACAGTGTCGGGCAGAGGGAATTGAAGTATTTTAGACTCGAGCACCTGATACTTCTCGGTTTCGTTCTGACGGGCGGCATGACTCGTTCTTTTGTCTGTCGTAAACCGATGTGACTACATTTCGCCCCTCTAAGCTCGCAGTCCAGTTCCTAGTATGCAGACCACACAGCACCCGGACCAGTCTGGGAATATAATTTGGACAGGTCTACCTGTATGGCACGACATTTCCAACCCTTCGCTCGTCAAGCATGATTTGCACTCTGTATAATATCACTCTGGGCGTCTGTGTCCTCGTTCTGTACCTCTTTTTCAAGTTCTGCCGCAAGGCGATCAGCATTGCAGCGATTCGTGGTCCTCTCAGCCCTTCGTGGCTTCTTGGTCGGTCCCTTTCTCCCTTCCTTCGCACTCGAGGAAGGTTAACAGATGATTCTCTGCTTATCTAGGGCACATGTATATGACTCGCCACACCAAGAAATTCGGTGACTACGAAGTTGCTTGGTACCGTGATTACGGTAGCGTTTTCCGCATCGCTGGAGTGTTTCAGCGTAAGCATATGCAATTCCAAAGTGACGCTCTGACAAGCACGATAGGAACCTATTCTGGTGGTGTCTGATCCTAAGGCGTTGCAGTACATTTTTCATACATCCGGATATCGGTTCCAAAGTCCTTGGATGCAGATCGTTTTGCGAACGCTTTTTTTGGATACGGTCTTGTAACAGCTGCCGGTACGTCGTCGCTTGATCAAGCTGCTGTTCGTTCTACCGAGACGCACTTGAAGGCAAAGATCACCAGCGGCAGCGTAAAATCTTGAATCCCGCATTCTCTGCTGCCCATCTTCGCTCCTATCTGGACATCTTCCATCCAAGGTATGCAATTTGACCATTTTCTTGCCATGACTCTACTCCGACACGGGCGCACGCTTATGCCTTATTAGCTTGTGGAGAAGCTGAAGGAGAAGTTGAACAATGGCGACGAGACTCAAGATGTTCTTACATGGATGGAGAAAGTTGCGCTTGATATCATCGGAAAGGGTAAGCCCCCCAAATTTCGCGTTGAAAAGGCCCCCTGTTGACCTTGTTAGCCTCTTTCCGATACTCATTCGACGCTCTTGACAACAAGAATTATTCCTTGGAGACCATTTTGCGCAACCTGTTGTATGTCGAAATTAGCCAAAAAAACAAACAGCATCGAACTCATACTACTTCACGATTCCAGGGCAGACGCTCAGCTTTTCCCGTCGGTAATAGAGGTCTTAGTCTTTCATGGGGTTCTGGGTTATCTCCCGGAAAGTGTCGTGGCCATCATGGCCAAATTGCCGACGAGGGAAAAGTCTGGTGTACCAGAGGTTCAGATCTGCAGTCGAGAACGACGGGCGAAAGATTTATCATCGGGAACTTCAGCTGGTCAAAGACAGCATTGAAGAGGGAAAAGACATTGTCAACATTGTCGGTAAGAACCCATTCACAGCGTTTTTTGTTGTTTCTTATGAAGTCCTGATCATAGCTCTGTCGTCGTTGTCTGATGACGAGAAGAAGAAAATGCCGGAGAAGGAGGTTGTCGCGCAAATGGTGTACGCTCTGTTTCTCTGCATGACGCGATACCTAATTCCTTCACTTCAAGGACATTCATCTTCGCCGGTCATGACACCACTGCCAACTCGTCAGCATGGCTCTTGTACGAATTGAGCCGTCACGCGGAAGTCCAAGATGAAGTCAGGCAAGAGATCCTACAAGCTCGACGTGACAAAGGGGGTGTTTTGAATGCAAGCGACTACGACGCAATGCCTTTGCTTAACGCTGTAATCAAGGCAAGTCTTCAACATTCTGTGATATAATATCTAAATGTGCAGAATAGGAAACTCTGCGTCTACATCCATTCGTGCACACACTCATTCGTGTAGCGCCGCAGGATGATATCCTTCCCCTGTCGGAGCCCATCATAACTCATGATGGGAAGGTATTAAAGCAACTTCCCATTGCGAAAGGGCAGACCATTCGCGCTTCAATATACATGTATAACCGGTATCCTTCTTCCTAACAGTGGTGTTTCCCCGTATGACGAGCTCTAGAAATCCAATCGTGTGGGGTGACTCGGACGCCGATCAATGGAATCCGAATAGATTCCTCAAAGGGGATCAGCGCCTCGGAGACACGACTCTGGGAGTGTTCGCCAATCTGTACGCTCTCTCGTCTTGCTTTTCTTCGTGTCGAGTCTCATGTTTATCTGCGCCACAGCATGACTTTCAGTTTGTCCCTGTTCTTTCGTATGATGGTTACACGCGCTGACGCGGATTCAGGTGCTGGTATTAGGGCCTGCATTGGGTATGTGCTTTTACCTCAATCTTGTTGAAAAACCTTGACTGTATTGATTCATCTCTCTAGATGGCGCTTTACGTAAGTACCGCATTTCACGAAATAGGAAGAGACTCAGTACTTGGCTCGTTATAGAATTATGGAACTTCAGACAATCAGCGTCGACCTCTTGAGCGCCTTTTCTCTGTGCCGAAGAACGTCCCAGACATTGTTCACGGGCCAGGCTCTCAATCCCTGTTCCCCCTGCTTGACGGTCGGCCAGAGGAAGGTACGCAATTACCGCTACGTGTTTCCATTCTCAAGCAAAAGGCTTGATGTGCATACACGCCGGTAGAGATACAACATACACGCAATCTCTCAGGCTGTACTACAATCGCTGTAAATTGAATCTTACATAGTATTGCCAACCTCAAAAAGCTGTTTTCCTCTTGAGTCAAATCCACTGAGACAGCAATGAAGCCTGAAATGCTAACCAAACTCACAAAGCCGCTCCGCCGGTGCACATTTTCGAACTCGCGTCTCCGCGACTCTAATATGCTGACTAAGCGTGGACATCCATATAGGCCTTACCGTTTGCCATCAACAGCGCACTTTCCTTCGCCTTGGGAGTCTGTTCAAGCCGTTATGAGGGGGGCTCCGTAGCTCCGGAATCTCACTCGCGAAGACTCCTCCCGAGTCTCTCACTCCACTTGCATTGTCCATTCTGAGTGCTTGGACAGCCCTATGATGCCGGAAATGCGCCCTCTCTGCGGCACATTCCCCTCTCGCGATTGGGATCGGCTCAGGGGGTGAGCGTGGATGGTGGCTGACGTTGACAGCAGTGCCTTATGAGGTCAGTATGAAGTTAACGAGCCCGTAGCATACATTTCCACAATCACCTACGACTTGCTCACAACCTGTCATTGGGGCGACAGCTCTGCAGTGGGAGTCTTGCTGCTACTCCCATGATGGCTCTCAGCTGTGTTCCGACGCGCAGCCTGACTGAGATCACCGAGAAGAAGTACATATCCCCCTTCTAATCCTTCATTTCGCACCTGGACCGTTGTGTTCGAACTGGGAGTATATAAACCGACGTGCATATCATGACGCTACCAACGCCCCTCTTGTCTAGCATGATGCACACACCGTACCCTATTACTACTGTCGGCCTCTCTGTCTTCGTCCTAGTATTCCTTGCGTTTAGGTTGTACCGCAAGAGAATCAGCATTGATATGATTCGTGGTCCTCCGAGCCCTTCATGGCTTCTTGGTTAGTCCCTCTGTCTATACTGTTGTAAAGCTATTAAATGAGCACGCACATATAGGACATCAGTACATGCTTCGCCACGCGAAGAATGTCGGTGACTACGAAGCCGCTTGGTACCGTGATTATGGAAGCGTTTTCCGTATTGCTGGAGTGCTCAGTGTATGCATACGCGGCTTTGAAACAAATTGACTTATTGACAAGGTGATACTAGGAACCAGTCCTCCTAGTATCTGATCCCAAGGCTCTGCAGTACATTTTGCAAGCCTCTGGATATCAGTTCCCCAAGTCTTTGGATACGACTCGTCAGATTGCGGATTTCATAGGGTACGGCCTTGTGGCAGCCAACAGTATGTCGCTCGATCAACTCAAAGTACAACTCCCGTGAACACGTCCCACTCGTAGACCAGGACCATCCGCGGCAGCGCAAAATCTTGAATTCTGCATTTTCCGCTGTTCATCTTCAGTCCTATCTTGACGTCTTCCACGCGACAGGATCCAAGGTACGTATCTTGATGGTTTTCTCATCGTGACGCGCCGATAACTCATGCTGAACTTATTAGCTCGTGGACAAGCTGAAGGAGTCCCTGAGGGAAGGCCACGAGATTCAAAACATGCTCTCATGGACACAGAAAGCAACACTTGATATCATCGGTGTCAGTAAGTCGTCTAGTCTCTTACTGAAATGCTGTCACTCGTAAATTTACCAGCGTCTTTCCGATACTCGTTCGGCGCTCTCGACGACACGACTTCCGCCTTAGAAGACGTTTTGAACCATCTATTGTATGTCAAGGTCACGGGGAAAGGCCACGTTGGTCTTATATCTTTCATAATTACAGCGCGGACGCCCTACTCTTTCCCTCGGTAGCGGATGTTTTCATCTCTCATGGAGTTCTGCGCTATCTCCCCGAAATCGTCATGCCTATAATGACCAAACTGTCGACGAGGACAAATATGAAGAAACATCAAGAGTTCAGGAAGGCGATGGAGAATATAGCGCGAGACATTTATCATCGGGAACTTCAGTTTGTTAAAGACGGCATCGAAGAAGGAAAGGACATCATCAATATTCTCGGTGAGAACTGGACCCATTTCTCTGACCTTGCTTCTTAAGTTGTCTTGGCAGCTCTTTCTTCGTTATCGAACGACGAGAGGAAGAGAATGACGGAGAGTGAGATCGCGGGTACGATTTTCCTCACGGTACAAAGGAGTACTACCTGACGTTCTTTTCCTCTGAAGAACATTTATATTTGCCGGTCATGACGTTCCAGCTAACGCCTTAGCCTGGCTGTTGTACGAGTTGAGCCGCCACCTAGAAGACCAGGAGAAAATCAGACAAGAGATATCACAAGTCCGGCCTGACACTGGCATCTTGACTTCTAGTGATTACGACGCGATGCCTTGGCTTAACGCGTCACTCAAGGCAAGGCTTCCCACTCGATGGTCTATCACCTTGTACTCAAACTCACGGAGTAGGAGGCCCTTCGCCTACATCCCTTCGCGCACACGCTAGTTCGCGTGGCAGAGCATAACGATGTTCTTCCCCTCCTAGAGCCCGTCACGACCCGCGATGGAAAAATCCTGAAGGAGATCCCTATCGCGAAAGGGCAAGCCATTCATATTTCGATATACATGTACAACAGGTATCCATGTCCGCTCTGAAGTACCATCGGACGTGTATGCCAGTGACGCGTGAACAGAAATCCGATCATATGGGGCAAGGATGTTCATGAATGGAACCCGAAGCGATTCCTCGAGGAGAACCATGGAGAGACGAGCTTGGGCACGTATGCGAATCTGTACGCGCTGTGTCATTATTTTCTCTCAGTGCTGATTCTCATATGTTGTGTCGCGCCACAGAATGAGTTTCAGTTCGTCATCTCTTCTTCTTACCATGGCTGCGCCTACTGATGGCATGACGCGACTTCAGGTGCCGGCGTCAGGTCCTGCATCGGGTGCGTACTTTCACTCGTAAAGACACGCTTATTAAATCACCCTCTAGATGGCGTTTCGCGTAAGTGCTCCATTGCCCGAAGCAGCCTAGGCCTCAGTTGGTCGTAGAATCATGGAACTTCAGGCACTTACGGTCGCGCTTCTGAGCGCCTTCGAATTCTCCGTTCCGAAAGACACTCCCTCCGTCATTCATGGGCCTGGCTCACAAGTTCTGTTTCCCCTGCTTGAAGACCGACCCAAAGAGGGTGCGCAGATGCCGTTACACGTTTCTATTCTCAAGTAAAGGCTCGAGATGCATATGCACAATTAAATGCTACACGCGATCTGTACAAGTAGGATGTATATATATATATGTGTGGGAACACTCCGACGGCATAAAGAGCAATGATAGGCGCCTGTAATATACGTCAACGCACTCCATTAACTCTAATTCGACTTACCATAATCCCAACAAATGCTCTCCAAACCGCGCTGGGGCTGCGGGATCATTGGTCTTCGACTTGCCATGATAATCTTTGGTAATCCAGGAGCTCGTTGCTGAAGATAGAAATGGCGCGTTTGTGACCGGTAAACCAATTGATCATCACAGGCACCGAGTGTCAAAATGCGCTTTCGAGGACATGACGCGCGCACCGTAATTTGGGTCTCTGACTCCAACTGACTATATAAATACCTCAGGTCGACGTTCGCCCTGCTGAAGAGCCGGAGAGTAGTATGACTGGGTTGATTCTCCACAGTAGGTAAGTATGTAGGCTGCCATCAATCCGTGTGGTCCGCGTTGTGTGAATGGACGCCACACATAACTGCTGTGTCGTGGTTACGGCAGGCGGTGCGTAATGAGTGCTCTTGCGGCTTTGCTTGTAGGATCCTTTGTTCGTCCGGGTTCCCTCTGAGTGTAAGAAAAAAACAAGGGTGCAACGTATTGTTTCTGAACGACAACTTTGACTGAAAGCGGAGCTGCTATAAACCTCTTCAACTTGTCATCCCTTTTCTCAGATACGTCCCGACTCTTACAATGAGACTCCTTTCCTCGATTGAGATGTGGGGGCTGGATTTGCCGAATGGCGTTTTTGAAATTTCCGTGCAGCAATGCCACGAAGACACTCGGCAAGCTGAACGGAAGGAGGCGCAAAGAAGAGGAAAGCGGGACGGGAAGCCGAGGAAGAGAGGTAGCAAGGGAAGAAGCCGTTGCGGGGATATATGACGGGCCCGAACGCAGCCCTGCGTACGCTGGCGCGGGGAGTCAACGTTGCTCTGCGGTCATCACTGCATTGGCGAAGGACGCGTCCACGTGAATGCAAGTGGCGTCACAATATTGCATCTTTGGGACGCGCTGGCGCAGTGAGTCAAAATCGAGTGCTGAGCGTCTATGGGTATAAAAGGCGCGCTGAGCCCCCACATTCTCTATCAGTATCAACTCATCTTGCGGTCGTCCTCCTCGTCGGTGCCTCAGCCTTCGCTACCTCCGGTATATGTTCCTAGCGAGGTGAAGTGTTGCTCGCAGTGTATCATTCTGACAATCTCCCTGGTGCCTCAACGGCAGCGTCTGCAATGCGCGAGCGAGTCACATCCATCGATGCCTTCTGGCTCGCGGTCAAGGTGCCCAGGCTTTGGAGATGGCGACGCAATGCTTGTTCGGAATGGCTGAAACAGGACTGGCTGGCGCCACACATGTGCAATGAACAGCCGAAATGATGAATTACAATAGCACTCTGTAATCCACGGAATTAGTAGCGTCCTTCCTCGGAGACTAGTGTATCTAACCTAGACTCTAACACTACGCCTTTGCGCGGCGTTCAAGGTCATCATCCATTGCATCACCCTTCTCCCGACGAAACCTTGTGTTATTGATGCGCTCCGGTAACAAAGACCGACCGCCACAGTGTCGAAACGCCGTCAACTGGACTATAGTATGTCCGAGGTGATTGAAACGGGCTCCATGCCTCGCCCACACCTTCACGGGTCCGCCATAATCAGCGTATGAAAATTCGGAAACACCAGCTCCTCCTCGACCGTCTTCCTAATCACATCCTGAATAAACCGCTCCACCCGCGTCACATTCTTCAACACATGTTTATCGGCCTGTCCAATCTCACTCTCAATAAAAATCGACGGAAGCAGGCGCTGGCCCACGGGCGGTGGTTTCGCTGGGCGCGGGTCATCGAGGTCTGGAGGGGTGGAATCGCGTTTCGGATGCGGATGGGGTCCGTAGGGATCCATCTCATCGAGAATACACAGATGCACCCGCCGGCGCTCGCCCTCGTACGCTACGGCGACTTGGCCTGTGAAAATGAGACCGGTGACAGAGAGTTTGATGGGGAGGGACATGAACATGGGCGAGGGGTAATTGATGAGTAGGGATGTGGTGAGGGTGATTCGCAGGTCAGAGTGCCACGAGATGTTAAAGTGCAACTGCAGGTTGGGGTGGTTGTTCGGCGGATCTGGTGCGAGCGTCGTCGCCTGTGAAGGAAAAGAGGTGTTTTCTCGACTTGGAGGGCGCGGGACGGGAGCGGGGATATAAGGCGGCCATGCTGAGAATCCAGGTCGGAAGTCGACCATACTGGGCCCGGGATGGGAGCGTGCAATGGGGTCGCGGACGCGTACAGCTCGTCGGGTGCGCCCCACGACGCGACACCCATTCAAAGTCCTCCTCCTCCTCGCCGGCCTTTGCCTGCTCCTCATCATCGTCATCCTCCATAAAATCACGATAGATATCTGCTAGATCCACCAGCTCCACGTCGGGAGAGGTCGAGCCGAATTCCAAGGAGGTGACCTCGACGGGGCCGATGAAGGAAGGACGGGTGGTCGAGGATAGCTGGCGGTTGAGAATGGATACGAGTTTGGAGGAGAGGGAGGAGTCGAGCTTGCACCAGTCCAGGTCGATGGACATGATGACGGAAGGGAATAACCCTAACCTCGGCTTCCGGCAAACGACCCGCCTACCCTGGCCCAACCACCACCCCATGTCATTGACACGCAAACTAGTCGTCCTCGATCTCAACGGCACCCTCGTCTATCGCTACACGAACAAAAAAGTATTCCCGCGCGCGTATCTGTCCACATTCACCTCGTTTCTATTCCACCCCGAAACCACGAAATGGCTCGACGTGATGGTCTGGAGCTCTTCTCAGCCCCAGAATGTCACGCCGGTAGTCGCTTCTGCATTTGGTCAACACGCCTCTCAGCTGAAAGGCGTATGGACACGCAACGACATGGGCTTGCCCTCGAGGGAATCCTCCAGAAGGGCCGTTACGCGAAAAGACCTGGAGAGAGTCTGGGCAGCCTTTCCTGCTCATAATCCCGGCACCACTTTGCTGGTAGACGACAACCCCAGCAAAGCCCATTTCCAGCCGTCCAACCACATATGTTTACCGGAAAATCCTTCGCCTGCCCCACCTCGACGCAAGGCGGCGCTTCCTGCCGACGATGATCCACGCGTAGAATCCCTTTCGCTGGACGCTCCCGATCAAGTGTTGCTTGCCATCATTGGCATCCTCGAAAAAGCAAAGGACGAAACGCATCTCGCGACGTGGGTCGCAGACGGCGGCCTCTTCCTAAACAGACCCATATCTGACATCCTCAGGAGGGAAGCTGCCGTGAGGGAGTTCCCTGCGCGCGCGATGTGGTTTCTGGATGATGGAATACTTGAAGAGTGGATAGAACAGGGGAAAACTGCGCTACAGAGGCTGGACATTGGCACCCCCGCCGACATCCACGACCCACCACTACCGCTCAGGCTTTAGACGTTCAAGGCCGTTTACCAATCACAAACGCGCTTGAAGCAACGTGCTCCTGGATTCGTTCGCCTCCTTGTCTTTGTCCGTGCAGTTCTTGTTACGGTACAGCTAGTACACATCCGGTATCTACATTACATATAGCCGGAGACGAACGACCTCCAGGTATTTAGATACCTTACTCTATACTGATTCAAACGTCTTACCATCAGCGTCGACAGTTCTGTCGACTTGTCTCACTCGGCATCTTCGATATCATTAACAACGACAATGTAGCCATGTAAGGATGATCTTACGCGGGAGTGTGTTCTTGTTATGTTTGTAAGTCTCTTGATGTTTTCAATGCCATCCCGATGTTGATATTCCTGCTTCGCAGACGTATTTTTGGGTTAGTCGCGACGCAACTGTCAGGTCAACTCCGCCACATCCTCTACGTGCACTGGTGGGACTACGAAACCTCCATCGAGGAAACCTGCACGCCCTCGCATTTTCTTCCCGGGCAAGATCAAACGATTTTCCACTCCTTGTTGGTAAGAGATGTGTTATCAAGCGTTCTCAAAGTCCGTGGCAGACGACATGTGCCTGTACATTTCCGCTCGCCGATCGGAATTTCTTGCCGCCACACAACGATATCGCCCGCCTAGCTCAATCGGATAGAGCGTCAGACTCTTACCCACGGCGGACAATCTGAAGGCTGCGAGTTCGACTCTCGCGGTGGGCTATGCAACCAGAACGGTGTTTCTTTTGTACCGGCCTTGAAGGAGCAACAGATACGTCTACGTTTTTACTACAGCACCATCCTGTGTATTGAATGTTTGTATAAGAATTTGCTGCTTTGTATTTTGCCTGACCTGCTTTCTGCGTCTACAACCAGTGAACCAGCCTTCCTTCCTTCTCGCAGCATAGTGCGTATCCGCAGGACGAACATGCTTCCATTGGCGCTTAACAATCCATGTTTAGTGACTGCGCGTCAGTTAGACTTGTGGCGCGGCGCTGAAGCGAGCAACATTGGGTCTAGTAGGGTTCCGGTGATTGAGTACTACTGCGAATTCGAGTGTGACTCATTTTCGTTACATTCGTGGAGGTGCTAATGTGAAGCGGTGCACGTATAGGTTTGACACCAGACAAACTTCCTTTCTCTCGAACGCCGGATTCACGTACACTCCGGTGTGTACTCTCAAGCGCTTCTTAAGATACCAAGTCTCGACCGACCCTTTACAAAACCCTCATATTTGAACGTTCGCATCGGCTGGTGTCTGTCTGAAGAGTAATTCATTTCCACCCGTCCTTCTTCATCCGACTAATATCTTTTCAGTTTTTCCATACACGGCAGTGCGCCTTTTCTAAAGGCGAGCGGGTATCGTGAAGTATGTCCGATGCTTCCTTGAATCCTTTGCCGGCGGTCTCATCCTCTCACTTCGTCAATGGGAGGAGTTACTGTCTTCGAATTCATTGGTTCCCGAGTCTTCTCCGGTCCCATATATATAGAAGAAAACCCGACAATGACTGATATCGGTGGACTGGGAGCGTCCAACGTCGTCCATTGCGCAGATAGTGTTTCCCTAGTAAGGCTCGCAGACCAAGGCGGATATTCAGAGGCACGACAACTCTCGTACGATTAGTCGGATACGGTTTCATCTGAGGACATCATCGTCCATCACGCACGAACGGTGAAGGCTTTTGGACGTAAGCAGTCGGGGCTATTGGGGACATGGGCGCTGGAAGCTATAACGACGGAACTTGTTGGGTCCGACTGTGGGAAACTAGCTGGAAGGTGCAAGATCGATCGCAGTCACCTTAACAGTGACCACCACCATGGCTGACATTCCGCCAGAGATATTCGATACCATCTTGGACCACGTCCATATCCTCGACGGAGAAGCGAAGTCCAATTACTACGCCCTGGACGATAGCTTGCGGATAGATTCTATCAAACCAGTAAAAACCCTCCTCCGCTGCTCCTTAGTCTGTCGATCATGGCTCCTGTGCACACCTTCGACACGGTACCTCTCACCAATCACAACCGCACTATCGGTGTCACGTTCGGCGCGCTGGTCGCGCATCCGCTGTGTACCTTCCGCTCACACGTCCGCCGGCTGAGCCTCCATGAAGTAGCCCCTCCGACGGCATTTTGGGTCAGCAGTGTTCTCCCCCAACTTGCGCTCCTACCGCACGTCGAGGATATATCCATCTATTACGCGCGTTTCACCAACGTGGCCGAAGAGGAATGGAGGGCTGTGTCCCTTTGGGGTCCGCAGTTGAAGCGCCTCGGCATGCACTCTATACACTTTGACCAGGCCAGCCGTGTGACGGAGCTTGTCTCTCGTTGCACGAATCTGGAACATCTTGCGTTACATTATATCGAAGACGGCGACCTTCATCGCGCTCCTAAGGGCGGTGATATATTCGTCGGGACACCGCCACTGCGATTTCTGCGGTCTCTATCTCTCTACCACGGGATTGCGCTCAGAGCCGAGTTCCTGACATGGCTTTGTCCGAGACCAGGCTCAATCATGGTCCACACGGTTGAATTGGGATACATCAGTAAACAAAACGCGCATTATCTTTCCCGCTTTCTGTATGACATTGGCCGGTCGATTACCAGTCTAGCAATCGCCTTCTCGGATTCATCTGATTCAACGGATGGGCAAGGTGTGTGTGACGTCACCGGGTCTTTGTGCGCACTCTGATCGCTACTAAGATGCATTCTGTCGCGTCGCCGACTTGACGACTCTCACCAAGTTGGAGACTCTTCAATTTGGAGACCTTCCTATTTTTCCGACTTACTTGGGACGCGGGTTATCAGCGAAGCACGTCCCGTCTATCCTTGCGAAACTCAATTCTCCTTGTCTCAAGGAGATTCGATTTGATGTTTCGATGGAGGAGGTGGCTGATCTTGAGATGATTGATTGGGAGAACATCGTGCCGACGCTGAATGGTGCAGGTTATTCGGCTCTGGAGGTGCTGTCGTTTGCCAGGACCATCAATGAGGAGATTTTGGAGGCGGCAAAGACGTGGTTGCACGAGCATGTTGGGAAGAGGTTGAAGAGGAATGTTGAGATCAGATTTTACGCGTTGTATTGAGAGAGAAATGATACTATTTGGGCACACAAGCACATACGCAATAGTACACTATTAGGGTTTCATAAACGCGTTGTGCAGTTGTTTGCACACGACTCTGGCATTCCGTCGCGTTTAACGAGAACTCGATGGATCGGCCCGACTTCTGGCAGCCCAAATTGGCGTCTTCAACGTCTTCCTTTCAACACCTGGAAGGTTGGCATGGCATCTCACGTCCTTCAGGCTTCTGTCTTCCTTTCAGGACAAGGAGTACCTTAGATGGGTTCACGCTCAGTATATTGTATATCACATTCAGCGTGCGCACATCATCCTCTCCAACTTGTAGATAAATCGTATGATGCTGCCGTACACTCCATGCTTCCAAAGATAGATAATATCCTGTCGACGACTCGGATTTTCGTTCATCGGCGTGAAATTGCGAAGGAAGCCTTCCTCAATGAGGTGCCGAATCATGCTATCGTTGCAAAGTCCAGCGCTTCTCGTACAAGCGAACAGGCGTAGTGGATCTCAAGTCCGACAACGACAAACGAGACGAGCACAGCATGACATGGGCAACCAAGTGGTCGTTGTGCGCAGTGCTGTAACCTCGTACGGTCCCATGGATTGAAATAGTCATTCTCCTCAATTCAAGGAGCTAAATCCCTGAGGACATCTATGCATCTTCATCTACTTTGCTTCAATCTATTTAGCAGGCCCCCGTGTTGGGGTCAAGGGTGAGTTGGAAGTTGCCATCGGCGCGGATACCACCATGACTATCGCAGCCGTTGTTGGTCGCCGTCATGTCATCGATGCACTCCTGCTGCCCGATCTGGGAGCCGCCGCCACCGGTGTTGGTGACTGCCATGCTGCATAATAGGCTTCAGCAACCCGTCGAAAAAAACTGGGAAAGGTTAGGCCTACTTGCAACGGAATCCGCTGGCGTCCACGCAAGTGGAAATGGTCTGACCATTGGCGAACTGTGCCACATAGTTCATTCAGACTCTGGTTTTAGTTGCGCGTAAAAGACGTACCGAAACGCCGTTGACCATGGCGCAGATGGGCCCAATGGCGGCGGAGCAGTCACCAGCTTGTCTGGGGAGACAAGGATATATCAGAAGGAGGCAAAGGTGTTCAAGTAAAATCGACCCTACCCGCCGCTGAAGCATCCGACCGCCGCAACCGACGATGCGAGGGCTGCGAGGGCTCCGATGATAATAGCAGTCTGAACATAACCGGTCAGTAAAGGCGTAAAGATTGGGAAGTTCGTGGACTGACGAAAGAAGACTTCATTGTAGGTTCAAGTGAGGGCTGAATGTTCTTGGGATGGATGGAATGTGCCAGTACTGCTCTCTAACCTCCATATTTATACGATTTCACGCTTCCGGGAGTGTTCTTGCAAACACCCATGCTGTAAATCGAGTCAAATTGCAGCCGTAAGGTCTCGTCAGAAAGGACCTGAAACTTGATACGCCACTAGCCCTCTTGAACTGCGCAATATATCTTTGAGGCTGAGCAGTGGTGGTTATCACGGAGAGGACGATGACACCCTGATGGTTCTGGTTACGAGCACGGTCATTCAGCGTTTCGCGCGGTTCGTGTTTGATGTCCTGGCGATGTATGCGACGAGTCCGATGTTCATCCCGTTTGCAGGTTTCCCGATGAGGATGTAGGGGATCATGGGGAGTCGTTCAAGGCCTGAGTGAAATGATCTGCTTCGTTGGTTCTTCGGTTATTCCATGTCCAAGATTGAGGTCAAGTTTGAGTCGGGGTCGTGTACGTGCAAGGTTAATTTCTTGTGCCCGGGTTCCAATGAGGTTCGCCTCGACACGCGTGTCGGGGCGGTTGTCCAAAGATGGATGCTGGCTGCCGTGACAGGGCCAGTGTTCGAAACCCACCATTGTCCTGAGACGCGAGAGTCGCAAGTGGCGTTCAAACCGTCAACGGCTCTGGTACCGCGAAAGTTGGAAGGAGCTGTTCAGCCGCAGCATAAGGACCAATCAGATCCAGAACAGACAGAATGATGAACGAGAATAGGTATGCGAACCACATTCAAATCTATTTGTTCGCTCGCACTTTGCGGAACGTTCGTCGTGATGCGGGACCTTCTTCTCCGCAAGTATATTGTAGATTCCCGCAAAGAGTTCGCCATGAAGAGGCTGCTTCTTTACATGAGCTCGGAGCAAAGAAGGGATTACGCGCCACTAGGAGAAGAACCCGCATCAGACGTGATGGATAATGCTTCTAAACTTGGATCATTGTTAGAACCTAGGTGAGAAACGAAAGAAAAGAAAATAGATTGCTGAGTGCCGTATTCAGTCAACAGGAGCCGTCGCATCTTGTTTGAGTCAGTCTTCTAGCCTG